>JAADVN010000480.1:0-17814 GCA_023335535.1 Globisporangium spinosum | reverse complement strand
TTCGGTCATTTTTCCACGCTTGAATTTCACTCCAAACAGGGATCAAAACCTCAGCAATTTTTGCCTGTCAACTGATTGAAAATATAGAAAATATACCAAATAGAATGTAGAAAAAGCGCCATTCCAGCTGGTTTCTCCTTTTTATCCAATCACGTATCTCTAAACAGCCCACAGCAAATCATATGCTCAAAAATATAGAAATTTGTGTTTTGTAGCCAATCATGGAGCGTGCATACTTTTACAGACAGTCGCTTGTTCTTTTGGTGCAGACAGTTCAACCAGATTGGGTTCAGTTGAACTGAGCAGCCAACAACAGCAGTCGTCAGCCACATCAAGGTCAGTCAGCAGCAGCAGTAGCGTCATTGCCACGCGACAGCGCCGACAGGACAGGAATTGATTCATTCATTCATCCACAGAGCTGTCACCCTCGTGAGGAGCAATCTGTCTGCTTAAATTACAGCAAGTGGCGTTTTATCTGCAAGCGGCATTCGACTTTTGCGCGGGAGACACTATTACCGTTGCTAAAGCAGAGCGCGTGCGCTTCTCCCACGAACCAAAGCAGCAAGCGCTTGAAGGGACGTCACTACTCTGCCACCAGGTCGCCTAGTAATCGAGCGTTAGATTGACTAATTGATTCAGCATGAGCACGCTGGCGACGAGCAAGACCGGCAGCTCCGGGGACGACCTGGCGCTCAAGTTCCTCTTCGCGAATCAGGACGGCGTGCATGTGGTGCTCAAGTTCCCCAAGACCGCGCTCGTGGCGCTCGTGAAGAGCGAGTTGGTGCGCAACTGGCCTCCAGGTATGCGCATGCGTGCTTATGCGTTTGAGGTATGAAGGTGACGAAATGTAACTCGTGGCCTGCTTGCATGTATCATCTCGTATTGATGACAGGTGTGGCGCCGCCAGAGGACGCCAAGTCTATGCGGCTGATATGCATGGGGCGAGGGCTGCTGCAGGACCACCAAACGCTCGGCGGCTGCAAAGTGCCGGCGTTCCCCACGCACCCGACCCCCGTGAACGTATCGGTCTTCCGAAGAGCTCCGCCCATCACACGAGGTACTACTATGGATCGTTTGTCTCCTCCATGTGTCTAATGACTCTAATGTTGCTATCGTGGGTGTGTGTTATGTACAATACAGAATTCCCACAGACAGCGGCAGCGAAAAGCGTGGCGTCGAGCGGTTGTGGCTGCGTGGTCCAGTAAGATAGCATAGGATCATAAATCCAAGCGTCATCGAACACAAAAGCGTGAAGGAGCCCGTCCGCAAGAAACCGATACAAGGTCACATGTGCGTGCAAAACAGCGAAGAAGCCCAACCAACCATGTTTATCTAATTTATTTTTCTCTTTTTTCAACACGTTTTGACTACAGAATCTCCTATCCATCCACTACCTACTAACCCGTGGCGCACACTGTGCCAGCACCACCACTAGCAAGTCCTTTAATGGAAGGGCTGCTGGCAGATCGGACACTTGTTCTTGCCCGACTGGTTGAACCACTTGTAGAGACACGAGTTGTGGTACTTGTTCGAGCACGTCTTGCAGGGCAAGTTGGGCAGCCCCATGGTCTTCGGGTTCAGGATCGAGTAGCAGATCGGGCACGGCTCGACGCCTTCGAACTCCTTGTCCACGTTCTTCTTCCAGAGTAGCACAGCGTCCAGCAGCGAGCCGTCCTGCGACGCCGTCACCTTGATGATCTGCAGCACCCAACGGCGCCAGCGGTCCTCCGAGATGCCGATGCGCTTCGTACACTCCACCTCCACGGACCGCAGCGGATACGACGCCGGCACGCGGATTACCATCTCTAGCGCGCACTCGTCCTTCACGTACGTCGTGGTGATCTCGCGCGACACGCGGGACCCCTTCACAGCCATTTCTCTGTTTGTTGTTATCGGATATAGCATATACAAAACAATGTTAGCAACACTTATTCATCAAGAGTCTACAATGGACATATGGCAGTAAGGACAGTAATACGTACTCTGCGTCCCACGAGTGGGTCTGTGAGGCAGACTGGATGATATCGAGCTCGGACGACAGGATGAACGGCGTGATATGCTGCAGATAGGTAGGAATATTTTTTATACACACAAGAGATACACAAAGCCGATGAGTACAGCACCCAGCAACACACAAGCGCCAAAACAATTTCCATCAACACGTACCTCTTCAAAGTACTTGGCGGCCCAGCTGCGCAGACTGCGCGAGCACTCGTCATTCCACCACGTGCGCACCATGGCTGGCAGACGAATGACGGTTCTAAAGAACACGCGCGCGCCCAAGTGGAACACGCTCGTCTTGTCATTCGCCCAGGACGCGAGTCCGGTCTCCAGCTCGCTCAGCTGGAACAGGTGCGTGTCCTGGAGCGCCAGTTTCCCATTCGTGCGGCTCAACGCGCTCTCCTGCGCCAATAGCGTCGAACAGAACGTGAGGAAGTTCGAGAGCAGCCCGTGCTTTGCCGCGTACGAGCTCAGCGCCGAGGCGACCATCGTCGGCGTGTTGGTCGCCGCCGCGCTCGTCGGGAACAGCTGCAGGAATAAATCCCAGAGCAACAGGCGGCCCATGATGTCTTCGCGCTCCTGCGGCTTCTGCTTGCGGCGCTTCATCTGCACTTGCTGGACGCTCGAGAACTCCAGTTCGAGCGCTTTGCGCACGGCTTTTGGGATCACGGACTTCGCTAATGCCGCCTCAGTCGCAGCTTCATCGTCAGCGTTGATGTCAATCGCGTTCTGGTCAAACGCGCGGAGCTTTAGCGCACCACTGTGTGCAGCGAGAATGTACAGCAAAGCACGCAATTTCGGGTTCATCGGGTATTTCTCAGCATCGAACAGCGTCGCGAGCCCCTCGACGCCACCGAAACCCTCGAGCACCAGTTCCTTGACGCGGTTAATGTCTTCCACGCTGCTCAGCGTCACGTACAGCGAGTGAAGTACGCGCACAAGCGATTCCTCGACAGCGAGCGACAGCTGAACGAGGTCGTAGGACTTCAGAGCCGACGCCGCGCTCACGTATGTCGTGACCAAGTGCGCCTTGAGCTCAATGCCCTCCGACAGCGCGCAGAGCACCATCGAGAGCAGCGTCTCGCGATACTGCGCCGACAGTTCTTGCAACGATTTGCCCTGGTTGGTGGCGTAGATCGAGCGAAGCAGCCCCAGCATCGCGAGGCGACCACGGATCAGCTCGTGCGGGTACTCAACCACAAACTGCTCCTCTTCAGTCGCGTCCCGGATCGCACTACTACGCTTGTGCAGTTTGAGCGACGTGACCTTGGCGATGTCCTGCTTGCCTGTGATCACGTGCGTGATCGCCATCTTCGCCACGGATTCCCACTTCTCCTGGTCCTCTTGACTGTGCAGCACGCGCCACGTGGGCAATGCGCTGAGAAACTCAGTCATGAGGATCCACTCCGAGGTCTCCACCGACGCGTACGCGCCTGGACGCAGCACGCTCTCCATTCGTGTGAGGATCGACCGGTACGCGGTCTCCTGGAAGAGTTCCTTGAGTTCCTCATTCTCGTCGCTAATGTGGCGCCAGCAAGCGCCGGCCAAGCGCACATACTGAAAGTAGTAGCGCGCATTTGACTGGGCGCTAGACGCGAGTTTCTTGACGAACGAGGTGAGCGATTTCATGATCTGCTTTGCGTACTCCTTGTCCTCATCATTATCACCCTCAGATGATGACCAGTTGTTGTCTTTAATGAGCGACACGACCAGCGGCTGCACGACCACGAGTCCGTCGCGAGAGGCCCACTCAAAGCTCTCGTCGACCAATTTCTGGATCAGCTTGGCCTTCATAGTCGGAGTCACGTAGGACGCGAGCGTGGCGACGACCAGCGAGTCCAAGTCTTCACTCTGCTGCTTCGTGAGCTCCTCGCCTTCTTGCACAGTCTTTCCAGTGGTAGCGGTAGCACCTGCAGCGCCGTCCTCACTGTTCTTGTTGGTGAAAATGATGTTGCGGTGCACTTTGGTGGTGGCGAGCTCGCCTTGAACACTATCGCTGCTCACCACTTCCTCCAGCACCGTACTGAGAATGGGCGAGTTCTTGAGCGCGTCGTAGAGCTGCTCGAGAGTCAGGTAGTTGTGCAGAATCTCGATGCGCGAGTCCAGCAACCGTCCGCCATCCGCAGCCGCCGTGCTCGCGTCCGAGTGGAACACGAACCACGTGAGCGAATGCGCCACGTCAATGTCGACCAGTTTCCCAATCAACGCGACGGTCTCAGCTTCGTCAGTCTTGTACAGACTCGCGTAGTACGCACTGAGGAGCTCCGCAATGCGCTCGTTCTCGCAAATCTCGCCCAACGCAGGCAGCAAACGATCAAAGAATGTTGCCAGCGTCTCTACGTCTTGCTCGCATCGCAAGTGCACGAAATCCAGTCTCTGAGCCAAAAGCTGTGTCGGGTACAGCTGGTCCTGTGCATCTCCGAGCAGCAGGTACTTCTTCGCAAACGCACTAAACTGGTTCGTGTTGAACGGCATCACTCCAGCACCTTCCACTGCTGGAGTCTTGGCGAGCAGCAGCGCGTTGATCTCGCCAGCGAGCGTGTTGACAAACTCGAGCTTGCTCGCTTCGCTCCAGCGCTTCATGGACTTGAGAGCGACAGTCTCCCACAACACAGTCGCTTTAGTGCGGAACGCGCCTCTCGCCGCCAAGTAAAACAGGCGCAGGTACAGCTTTTGTTCCACTGCCGCGAGCTCACGAGGCAGCGCGTTGGCTGCTTCTCCCTCATTATCACCAGTGATCTTGGCAAACAAGTGCAGCAGGTTTGGCAGGATGCGCATGAGCACATCGTTGCTCTCGGGACCGGTCTGCAGCACAAAGTGGCACAAGATCACGACCGCATCGGGGCTCACAACTGGGAAATTGGTTTCGCCGCCGAGACTCGCCGTGAGCAGAGCTGCAAACGCGTCGGCGTCCAGGTCGTCGAGGCGGCCCTTGAGACTGATCATGAGAAACTCGTCCAGCAGTTTGCCTGTCCAGATCGCTTCAAGCGCCTGCAGCTCTGGTGCAGCAGCTGCCTCAACCTTGGTCGCCAAAGCGTCTTTCCAGCTGCCACTTGAGAGCCACAGCTGCGATCCTTCCTGTGAAATCGGGAACTCGAGCGCGTACTTGATAATGTCCGTCGCGTCCGCCATGTCGCCGAACTGGACGCCAAAGTCCTTGAAAAGCTGCAACAGGAAGCCCTTCTTGTCGCTCACAGCGATGAAGAACTGACGACTTACTTCAAGAATCGCGCGCGTCGTCTGCTTCGCTGAAGCTTCTTTCTTGTCCCATTGCGAAGCAGATTGCACAACCGATCGGATCTGGGTCTCAAAGTGTGTGTCGGCAGATTCCTCCGAGCCAAGCGTCGCAGATAAACCGATCGTCTGGTACACGCCGTTCATCAGCGTCAAGAGCTTGCCGATCGCAGGCGCCGAGATGATTGGGATCGAACCGTTCTCACCACCAGCAAGCAACTGGAGCTGGGCCAGACTCTCATTGTAAATCAGAGCCGACGTGGTTTTCCATTCGTTGGCTTCAGCGTCGAGGAATTTCGCTTCGCACTCGGAAACGCCCGAGCTTACGAGCAGGTTCACGCGTGATGATTCAATTGTGAGCTTGGTCGTGGCGCTGTACACGACCTCGCGGATCCACTGGTGGAGCTTTTGCAAGAACGCGGATTTCACGACACCTGCGGCTTGGGACTCGGATTTTTTCGGCGTGAAATTGGTCAAACGCGCCATCATCGTCAGCAAGTTCGAGATAAACAGCTTGAAGTTCGCATCAGCGAATCCAGCACCGCTGCCGCCGCCGCTCGACGTGAACACAAAGTTCAATGTCGCCTTGGTCACTTTTTCGAACTGACCAACGTATTTGGTGAGAAGCTGGTCCTCTGGGATCCCTTCGAGCCACGCAGCGTTCTCGTCCGAGTCCAGGAAGATGCTGAAGTACGCGGTCATGCACTCAAAGAACGAATTGATCGCGTACCGCTCGTTGAAGCGCGAGGCGTCGGACTCGAGGTATTTGAGGCACTGCTCGACCACGCCCGTGTACAGTACGCACTCGCCGCCCTTGGCCTGATCGCCAATCGCGTCAAGCGGGATTAATGAGATCAGCGGCAAAAGCGTCGGGAACGAGATGCGCGCCGATCCGTAGAATCCGTGGCGAATGAGCGCGAACAGGCGTGGAAACATGACGCTGGCCGCGAATTTCGGGAAGCTGCTTGACACGTTCCACACGCTGGGGAAGTTCTGCAGAAAGTTGAGCACTGTGTTCCACATGTCTTCGTGATTCCCAGGGAACTTGTCGCCCAGCATGCCCAAGATGATCTTGCCAAACGCTTCCTCGCGCGCTCGGATGATCGCAGGTGCACGCATGACGACCGCTAGCAGCGCTTTGTACGTGGCTTTGCGGACAACGTCCCGGGAAAAACTCGGGTGCTTGGAAGTGGAGGTCGCGAGGCGGCCGAATTTGTCCGACGAGACCACACTTGCGAGTGAGAAGCTCGCATTTTCGGCACTGAGCTTCTCGACCTGGTTGAGGTCAGCGAAGAGCGTGACAATCGTGTGGAGACTCAGCGCTGCAGCGGACACGCATCGCTCGTATCTGCACATTGCAAATCACAAATCGAACGTGGGTTGTTAGTGACCCTCACGCATGCGTAGCTATTCTAATACGCTGCATTGCAGCACAAGTTCTTACCGTTCTTCGCGCTCGTCCGGCTCAAGTGGGACACCGTCAAAAGTATCAACGGTCTTCCCAAAGAACGACTGGAATTCCTCCATAATCGCTTCGAGGTACTCGTCCATGACCTCCAATCGCGCTTCAGCTTCGGGGAACAGCGCTTCAAACGCTCGCGTCGCTACCGCAGCGGCATCGTTGTTCACATCGTGCATCGCTAAAAACCAGTACGGTAGCAAGCGCTTGAGGTGTGGGGCAAACGCCTTTGGCTTGAGCTTCGTGCACAGCACACAGAGCACCTCATTGATCAACTGACGCACTTTGCGGTCGTTCTGGTCGCGCACTTCATACGTATACAGCTGCACGAATGGTCCAAGCATGCTGCGGATCTCCAGCGGCTTCTTTGGCGGCAAGATCTCGACGAGGAAGCTGTTGAGCGCCTTGATCTTCGTGACCGTGCCTTTTTTGCCCAGCATCTTGAGCGCGAGCGTAATATCCTGATCAGCACCATCGTAGATCGTCTGCACGATCGCGTTCTTGCCCTCGTACGCTGGCTTGTGAGCGCTCGGTGCACCCTTCGTCGTGGCTGACGCTGCAAAGCTCCCAAAGCCGATGAACGACGACGGCGCCGCGGGGGCTCCGCTCGCGCCAGCGAAGGACGCCAGCAGCTGCTCCTGCGCACGGGCGCTGGAGGACGCCTTGGTCATCTCCTGGCGCTCGCGCTGCTTGTTCTTCTTGGGCGGCATCTCTCTGGTGGTGGTGTGTCCTCTCCAAGTAGGGCGGGCGGTGCAGAGCGAGAGTTATGTGGGTTGCTTTTATTGCGAAGATGGAGGCGCTTTGCCCAGACGGAACACTTCTCTCTCTTTCTTCGTGTGAAGGTTGTGTGGCACCAGCGGAGCTCCTCAGCATCCTACCTTCAGCTCTCAATGAAGTACGAAGCAGGCACGTGACTTGCTTTCAGTATGGGAATGTCTGGCAACCCTTTAGCTTTGGTAACAGTTTAGAGAGTCAGGCAGTGTCAGCAATGACATCTTTGTGAGTGATGGTCACGGCGCGTCAGCAAGGGTGATTGCGGAGTTGAACCACTCCAAAGTGTGATCTGATTGGCAATAAAGAGAAAATATATGAGCTCTTTCTATTGGCTGATAAAGGTGTATTTTAGCAATCTGATTGGCTCAAGGGAGCGTGCCGGAAGTAGTGTGGCCCACATTATGTCTGCGTCACGTGTCGCTGTTCCTCTCCTTTTCCTGCCGTGCATAGTGAATGCAAGTCAAACTCGCCGCAAGGGGGCCGATCATCTTTTTGGGGCCGTGAAGAAATCAATCGAAGCTTCACCGCTGAAGTGGACAGAGCTCTTCTCGTCGTAAACGGCCAAGAAGGAAGGAAGGAAGAATGCGCCGCATCGTCAATGGAAAAGCGCTGCAGCGCCTCTCGCGCAGCGTGCAGCAGCAGGCGCGTGCTTCAGTGACTGCGCACCCGCTGAGCGCGAACGCGTCGGCCTCGTCGTCGTCGTCGATCTGGCGCTCGCAGCAGAGCATGCGCTTCTCGGTCGCCACCCCTGCGTCCGCTCAGGAAGAGGACGCGCCGGTCGCGATCACGATCGAAGCAGATGAGCTCATCAACGAAGACGACATCGGACGCAAGCTCAAGCCGAAGGAGGTCGTAGAGCAGTTGAACAAATACATTGTCGGCCAGCCCGACGCGAAGCGCGCCGTCGCCATCGCGTTGCGCAACCGTTGGCGCCGCCAGAAAATCCCGGACGACTTGCGCGCGGAAGTAAGCCCAAAGAACATCTTAATGATCGGACCTACGGGTTGCGGTAAGACCGAGATCGCGCGCCGTCTCGCAAAGCTCTCGGAGGCGCCGTTCGTGAAGGTCGAAGCCACCAAGTTCACGGAGGTGGGTTTCCACGGCAAGGACGTGGACCAGATCATTCGCGACCTCGTGGAGAACGCGATCAACATGGTGAAGAAGCAGCGCAAGGAGCGCGTGCGCAAGGAAGTGCAGCACTTGGTGGAGAACCGCATCTTGGACGCGCTCACTGGCGCGAACGTGACCGAGCGCTCGCGCGCTTCGTTCGAGCGTCTGCTGCGATTAGGCGAGATGGAAGACCGCACCATTACGGTCGATGTTCCGGTGTCGCGCAACAATGTTGGTGGTCCAATCTCTTTCGTCGCGGGCGAGAAGTCGATGCCAATCGGCGAGATCTTCAGCAAGGCGTACGGCGAGAAGAAGTCGGAGCGCAAGGTGATGACTGTGGCGGAATCGCGCGCGGTCTTTGAAGAGCTCGAGATGGAGAAGGCAATCGACATGACCGACGTGGTGCGCGAAGCGATCAGCGAGACGGAAGAGAACGGCATCGTGTTCATCGACGAGATCGACAAGATCTGCTCGAACGGCGACTTCCGCCGACAAGCGGACCCGAGCAGCGAGGGTGTGCAGCGCGATCTGCTGCCTCTAATCGAAGGCTCAGTCATCTCCACGAAGCACGGCAACGTGAACACGGACCACATCTTGTTCGTCGCGTCCGGCGCGTTCCACTCGGCGAAACCTTCGGACTTGCTCGCGGAGCTGCAAGGTCGACTGCCGATCCGCGTGGAGCTCAAGGGGCTCACGGAGTCGGACCTCTACCGCATTCTGACCGAGCCAGTGACGAACCTGATCAAGCAGCAGGTGGAGCTGATCAAGACTGAGGACGTGCATCTGGAGTTCACAGAGGATGCGATCCGCGAGATCGCGCGCGTGGCGTCGGAGATCAATCAGACGGTCGAGAACATCGGCGCGCGTCGCCTGCATACCGTGCTCGAGAAAGTGGTGGAGGACATCAGCTTCGACTCGTCCGACATGGCGCCCGGATCGACGGTCACGATCACGAAGGAGTTTGTCGCCGAGCGCGTGGGCAAGCTGCTCAAGAAGACGGACCTCTCCAAGTTTATTTTGTAGGTGATAAGAAGCGCATTGCGGACACATTGCGAATGGGCAAAGAGCATGAGTGATTGAGAGAGTGGGAACGGCGACAATACGAAGAAGAACAAAACAGGGCAGTGATAAAGACACATTTCCAATCGATCTCAATCAATATAGCGTGAAACACATACAAAAAACTGGAGATGCGCTTGTCAAGGTCTACCTGGCGTGCTGGATGCATATCTATCAATTACACTGCGTACTCTAGTTTACCAGATTTCGATCTGGTTCTGGATGCGCTGGAGCTCTTCCTGGGGCAACAGCTTCTGGTGCGCGCTCTGGCCTTCGCGGATGACTTCCTGCACGACCGCGTCCTTGAGCTCCAGCGCCTGCGCCAGCGTCTCGTCGTAGGCTGCGTCGAGCTCCGCCATTATGACATCGATCTGCGAGTCTTCTCCGTCTTCCATGGCTTCATCCTCTTCTTCTATTGCGATTGCGTATGCGACTGAGCTCTGCGAACTATCGAAAAGACTGTCGTTCTCAAGAGAGAACTCCAACTGCGAGTGATCGATCTCGCTGTACGTGTGTCGGAGTCCCAGTGGACAGCTGCTCCATCCTGGAAGCGCCATCCACGACGGCGAATTTTCAACTGCTTCCGCAGTCGCATTGATTGCAGCATCAGTCGTGAGCAGCGCGTGGGTGCGGATCCCTTTGCAGGACCGCAGCATGGTCTGCAGTCGCTCATAAAGAGCACAGAGCTCACGGTGGTCTTCCTTCGCTGGCTTGAGCTCTTCCGAGCAGCAGAGCATCTCCGCACCAGCGTGGTAGAGGTCTTCCACAGGCTCGACGGCAAACTTGAGCTTCTCGCGCCACTCGTTCGCGATCAGGAACTTGATCCACAGCAGGCAGATCTCGGTCTCGCGGCGCTTTTCAAGTGTGAGGCTGGCATCTTCGGGCTCGTCATTGTTGATGGTGTTGAGGATGAACACTTTGCGACACAGTGAGGCGACAAGCCACGCGCTGAAGCTGCGCCACACGGTCTGGATCTCTAGCAGCAGTGGCAGCAGCGCGTCTCGCGGGTACTGCGCCGCCTGCTCCTCTGGCGTTGATGCCTCGGTTGTGGGGCTTGTGAATGAGAAAAGCAGCCCCGTTGGCGCGATTTGCTCGCCAAACTGCACTCCGAACACGAGCAGAGGGACGACAATGTTGCGCACCTTGTCAATGTCAAGCTGCTCCACAAGGTTAATAACAGTAGCGTTGGTATTTGGCTCGGACTCGCTTTTTCCTGGTTCTTGCTTGGGTTCTTGTTCACTCGCGACTTGTGCTGACGTCTCGCCGACCACCTGCGCCACCTTCACACGGAGCACGTTGCCGATCTGCTGCACATGAGTGCGCAGCAACTCTTCCTGCTTGAACCAATAGTTGGAGCGCAGCCATGCGAGCAAGTGCTGCGCCGCGAACCGCAGCACAGGCAGTGACGGCATCTGGTTGTGCGTCGATTCGTGACGCAAGTCAACGATCCAGAGCGGGATGCCGATGCGCTGCGCAAGGCCGCTCACTGCCATCGCGTACATACCCTTCTGAGCGCTGTCAACGAGCCCGTTCACACAGCGCACGACCGCGGACGCGTACTGCAGCGAGAGCTCCATGTGCGAACGCGAGACGACGCCAACGCCGTGGTGGTGGTGCTGGGCCATGCGCTCGTGGAGTTGAATCTCGAGGAGCTGCGCGGTGGCGGAGATCGCGACGGGCAGCTGCGCGCGACTGCGCCACGCCGCGATCCGCGAGAGCGCGCGCTGCTGTGTGAAGACGTCCTCGGAGAAGAGCGCCGCGTGTACGTCCTGCCACTCGCGCCAGTCCTGCCACTGCACGTTGCTCTTGCGTCCGCTCATGATGGTGTCGCTGTCTGTGTCTGTGTGTGACTTGCTGCGAATCAATCTCAAAGGCGATTGATTGATTGATCAATTGGAGTGAACCACTTGACACATTTTCAGCCAATGAAAACGAGTGTTTAGTTTAAGCCAATAGAAAGCCGAATACTGTATAAAATAATGTTGGATGCCATCATGGATTGCAGTTTGCCTGGTTGATGCCCTCAAGCACAAGCCGAAAATGGTGAAAAGAAAGTGTTCATATTATGGGCTTCATTAGGATAGATCTCTAGAATAGATGGACGGATAGATGGCACTTTAGAATAAACTACGCGGGTACTATACGGGTAGCGGCGACGTCTGCGAGTGTGGTTTCCCACTAGGGAAATGCTCGCAAACTTTAGCGATCGGTGCACACGGAGGACGCGGTGGGGGAGACCTGCTGACAGCAGTAGCAGCTGTCCCAGTCGCGCGCGCAGCGGCTGCAGCGGCTCGCGTCGCTGTCCATGCTCGAGTAGCTCTCGCGGTGCTGGTACGGCGGCTCCTGCTGGTCGGCCATGGACGGGTACTCGACAGCTGCGCCGTTGTATATCTGGTGATGATGGTGGTGAGGCTGGTACTGCTGCTGGCTTGGCTCTTGGTACGGCGAGTGACCAGACAGCGCGCGCTCGATTATCTCGCGCTGCGCGATGTGCGCAGGGTTCATATTTACCGGGTAGATCGAGTCCTGCTCTTCGTTGCAATAGCAGTGCGTCCACTTCTGAAGACAGATGTGGCATGTGTCGGTTGCAACCTGTCGGTGAGGCTGCGGCACCTGCGGGTTGCCCATTTCGCGCTCAACTTGTGACGTATAGCCATAGCTCTGCGTGCGCAGCCCCGCGGCCTTGATCTGCTCTTGGTGGCGCTTCTCTTCTTTCGCTTGGAGGATCTCAATCGGTCGCTGCTGCTTGGTCGACAGGTTCGGAAACAACGAGCTCGCATTGTCGATCTGCAAAAACGACTTCAAAATGCACTCTTCGATCTTCTCGCGCGCCTGCGCGCAGTCGTCAAAGCTCCGGTGCATCAGGCAGAGCAGCATGTGACGCAGGAATAACCGCAGGCTGTCCATGCGCTCCTTCACGACTGCCGTGCGGCTCGAGCGCAGCAGCCGTCTCCTCGGGAACGGATACTGCGAGATCTGGTGCAGGTACTGGTCGCAGAAGCCGCAGTGGCTCCACGACACGATCTCCACGAGCTCCTTGCGTAGCTTGTAGAAGTCCGAGTACCGCCGCCGCACGACCGTCTTGCCGTCCGTGGTCACGTTGCGCACAAACACCGTGTACATGGTGAACTTGTCGCCTTTCGCCGCCACGGACGCGGAGGCCGCCGAGCCGCCGGGCATTCCCAGCGCGGTCTCGACCTCTTTTGACGCCGTGATCTTCACGGAGATCGACTCGTCATCGATCATCGCGGATGCTACGGAGGACGCTATTGTGATTGTGGGTGAGCGAGCACTCAAAGATGCTCGGTGAATGTGGCGGCGTTGTGTCTGCGTGAGGGGTCGCGTTGTCGTGACGCTCGCACGAAGCGTCGGTTGACAGAGACTAACTGGGCAGACTTGCTGATTGGCTCTCAAGAACGAGTCCACAACTGGACAAAGCCACGCTTCCTTCTTGTCGGATGGATGGGGCGGAGGCAGTGAGCGCGGCGTGAAGTGCGGGATTGGCGCTCGCACTGCTGCTGCTCGTACTCGTTCAGCGTCTTAACGGAATGTGGGACGCCTTGGCGCCTTTGCAAGCAAGCAGGACAAGCGAGCGCGTGCGTCCGTCTCGCTCGCTCGCTCGGGTGTTGTCTTGTCTTGGTCGAGTCGAGTCGATCGATCGGTTGATCGGTCGGTCTGTCGATTGATCGTGATGTCGTCGTCCTCTGCGTGCCTGGCTTGGGTTTTTACGTTTTGCCCACCACATGTCTCGCTGCTTTAAATACCTCTTTATAGTATATCAGCTGTTATTATATAAAGGAAACACAACATTAGAGGAAAAGTACAAGAAACTATCACCTTTTTATACTAACTGAAATGTGAGCATCTTAAAACTGTTTGATTTGGAGAGGTGGACCCACATTTTCCCCTGTCGCGACACCAGTCCATCCAGCATCGAGAAAAAAAAGAAGGAAACCATCTGTAGCGGTCCACACTGCACTGTGGCCCACCCTGTGAGTCAGTGAAACCGCCTTTCCGCCGCGTTGATTGGCTGAAAATGCGGTCTTATCCGTTTTGTCCGTTGCAAATGCGAAAATCGAAGCGACAAAAGAAGAACGAAAATGCCCGAAGGGGTACGACCGAACGCCTCGAAAAGGCAAAGAAGGAAAATGCAAAAGATCGGCAGGGCATGCGCGGAGAAGCTCTTTTGGAAGAGCTTGCGCACGAGTGTCTGTCTCTGCATCATGAGCACTTTCGTGATGCGCAGCACTGGCCAGAGCAAGCGAGTGGAGAAAGATCGCGCGGGCGCATGGGTGGCGGACCATCATGAAGGAAAGATCGCACTACCGCCCCGCCCCAGCGAAGGTGCTTTCCATGGTGTCTCTTGTTGCTGCTTTGCGTTTGGCTCCTACTAAGATGAAGATGGCGGTTGGTTGTGCCTGCCTGCGTGGCTCCACACACAAACCACCATCGCCTTAAATGAGTCGAGTCGTTTCAGTCTTTTCAACGCTCGTTGCATCATGTTGACTGAGAACAGCCGACGTCAATCGCTCGCCCTCCATTCATTTTACTTTATAGAAAGGCGCAGAAACAAGCTTGACAGGCAAAAGCCAAGCAAACGCTTGACAAGCAAAGACATCAAACTTCGCGCCTGTGTCGCCACCGCAAAAGATCGCGTCGTTCTCTCTTTTCTCGCACGCGAAAAAAGATCTCACTCATGCTTGCGACCTGAGTCGCCTGTCACTGATTTATCTGCCCGCCACCACCACCACAATGACAAGCATCATGCCAAACAGTAGGAGTCAAATTCCTGCATGCTGAACAGCAGCACCAGCCAATTTCAATGCGCACGCACTTGCCTCTCTTCTAAGGACTCAGTTATATGGAGACGATGGCGGGCATTTTACTTAATCTATCAACTTGCCTGCCCCTACTATCCCATCCTTAAATACTATCTCTTCTCCTCCTTCTTCCATCAATCAATCTTCCAGTAGTCTACAAAAACAAAACAAAAAACCTAGGCGAGCGAGCGCCACCTTTAGTCCTGGTGCGCGCACACTTCCGACTGCACGTTTGCCCCCGCACTCGGCGCCGCCTGATGCGCGCGGTTCGTGGCTGCGAGCAGCTGCTGCTGCTTCTCCTTCTCGGCCATGCGCTGCAGCGTGAACACCAGCAGCGACCGCTCCTGGTGGAACTCGCGGTTCATCTCCTGCTTGCCGAAATCGCTCACAAACGCCAGCAGCTTCTCGCGGTTGCGCAGCAGCACTTGCTCCACTTCGACCGACTTGTTCGGGTTCGCGACGAAGATCTTGAACACGTGGAACGCGTCCATGCGCAGCGCCTGGCTCGGCTCGCGTAGCAACAGCATCACGAGCTTCAGGTTGCTTCGCGATGACACGTATCGCTGCATGACGGCAAAGTTCACTGGGTTCAGCAGCAGCTCTGCGAGCAGCTGACACGCCTGGCGCTTCGTCACGTAGTTTTGCGATGAGAGCAGCGAGTTGAGCTGCCCGAAAATGCGATCGAACGCGCCTTCGAGACAGTGCACGGTCGCTTCTTTGTGGCTCGTCAGCAATCGCGTGATGTTCATGAACGCGTCGGCCGAGATGTCGAAGTTGCTGTTGCTCAGCGTCACTTTGATCAAGTACGCGAACTCGGCCTCCAGGTCCCGCAGGAACGTCATGGTCAGCACCTGGTGCTCAAAGCAGTCGCGCAGCATGGCGCCGCAAATCAGCGCAGTGTCGTTGTTCTTGTACCCTTCGACCAACCAGCCCATGATCTCGGGACGCTTGGCGACAAACTCATTGAAGCCCTGCAGGTTGTGCACGGTCATGGCGCGGAACACGTGACCGACGTACTTGCGCGTCTCGAATGTGAGCAGTCCCATCACTTTCGGGTACAAAGCCTTCTCCAGCACGCGGTACCGCAGCAGCAGTTCCGCCATGCGGTCCATCTTCTTCTCACGGTCGCCCTGGTCGTCGTCCCAGCGGTGGAACACCGAGCGGATCTTGGCCCAGTGGCGCTCCAGCTCCTCGGGCACCGTCTTCTCGCACGGCTCGTCGTCGCTCTGCTCGTCGCTGTTCTCTTCTTCTTGCAAGTGCGGGAGCCCATCGTCAAACGGATCGCAGACGTCGCCCGAGTCCGTGCGCACGCGCTTCCGCACTTCAAACGCGAGGAGTTCGGCGTCCTGTGGCTTGATGACCACATCCGCGTCGTCGCTGGTGCCGGTCGCGGCGCTGCCATTGCTGCCGTTGCTGCCGCCACGCTTGCGGCTGATGTCAAACGCGCGGTCGTCGGGGCACGTGATGGAAAGTGCGTCGAACGCGTGGCCGAGCTTGTCTTCCGGGATGAGCTGGCCCAGCAGCGCGTCCACCGAGCGCACGAGCTCCGTGGATGGCTTGCGTCGAGACCAAAAGAACGCGTTCATCGTTGCTGCGAATTAAATTCTGGGTGGGGCGTCGTCCGCAGCGTGTTCGTGTGATCGTTCGTTGGATCGCTGTCGTTGTGAGAGCGTGAGAGAGAGAGAGAGAGAGAGAGAGAGAGCGAAATGGGTTCGCTCGATGGTCTGCCGCCCTCCTCACGTGGGTTGCTTTTTCTTGTTCTTGTTCTTCCGTCACCCGCACGCACAATCGAACGGATGAGGTGGAGAAGCGAGCGATCGCCTCTTGTCGTCTTGTTTGCTTCGACGAACGACACTTGACTTGGTTGTGTGTCTGTCAGTCGGATGTTGGTTTCTGGTGCTTCTCGAACGAAGGAGTGTCCAGCGTATCTTGGCTCGCAAGCGCCACCAAAACCCACTCGCTCGCTCACAGCTGCTTTCTCACTTGTCCACGCCAGCGCTCTTCTTCGTCCCAAGAGTGGCACGCGGCGCGACACGACAGCGGTACGTAAGCAGGACACACGCGCAGATCACACAAGACTCGCTCGCAACTCTCGCAAGAGAGAGAGAGCAAGAGAATGGCGATTGACTGGAGCGTTTCGCAAATGGCGCGTCGTGGTTTGCAGAGCGCAAGAACAGAACTGGGACGATCTCCAGTGCGCCAGCTTTCGACTTCTGCTCACAGCGAACGCTTCTGCTGGACAAAGGCAACTCACTCACTCACCCCTTCACGAAGAAGCAGAGCGAACGGCTTTTTGAGTGGGAGCGACTTTCGCAAATGGCTCAGGTCCACTCTATGATGAGATTGCGTTCAATGTCGCTGCCCAGTAAAAGTATACCGGTACGCACCATACCGTAACTGACTGCACGTGCTAAACCCTGACCGCGGTCACTGATTCCTGGCCGCAGAAAGCTTCCGGATTGGACAAAATGTAGCCTATTTATGCGTCAGGGTAAGGGCAGGGCTAGGCAACTGAAAATAAAACAGACTCTGGTGTGCCAGAAACGATATCACTATGTACAGTGCCTGATCGCACAGCTGTAGCAAACATTGGTCATCATTTCTTTTTTTTACAAAAATATGTGACGCGCTCGACAGCTGTGTGGTTTATCCAAGGCTCAGTTGTCGTGGCACACAAAATGCGGCCATTATTTGTCATCACCATGCTGCTGAAGGCATGCACAACAGTGTCTTGCATAAGGACCGGGTTGCATCAAAACAATATGTAGATGGAAAGCACAAGGAAACAGTTGCCATGAGTCAGATTTACGTATTGTCTGGAGAATGATGCACATGCATATTCTCCATTTACATATCTCATCAGCGAGCCTTCCACGCTGCAAAAAGGACTTTCCTGAAATGAATCGATTGGGTTGAGCTCCTCCCTCTCCACTTCCATCACATGCTTAATTACACCCAAGGTTGAAAATCCATACAGTATTGACTACAAATCGTGTAGCTAGGATGCATAACCACATATTGGTGACGAAACCGACTGTTATCGATTGCCATTTATATCATAGTGTATGTGGTTTTGTACGGAGGCATCGCCCAGGCACGATCCTCCGTTACGTTGCTCGGCTTGTGTTGTTGGTTCGAGTTATCTTTCTTTCAATTCCATGGGTGCTTTCAGCTTTTCAAACTGCCTACCCAACGCGACTTTTGTGGTGTTTCAACGCCTTCAATTGCGCTGCTGTTTTGGACTAGTGGTATTTTTCGAGACAACTCGTGTTTGCACTGTGTGTATCCGAAACGAAATTCTGATTAGCAAAGAGTTTGTTTGTTGCGGACGTTACTGTCGCAGCAAAACTTCGATTT
>JAADVN010000479.1:0-17815 GCA_023335535.1 Globisporangium spinosum | reverse complement strand
CCAACGTCAGCCAGCGCAGCCAGCCACATCCGCGTCCGCATTCACATCGATCCCGATCCAAAAGCGCGGCAGGCAGCAAGCGGGGACTCACACGCGATCCTGCTTTCCTTCCCAGTATCCATCTGCTATTGCGCGCTCACCCTCAAGCGCCGCCGCCATCCTGTCTTTACCAGCAAGAGCAACACAGGTAAAGGACCGGACCGACCGCCCAGCGATCTTGCTTGCCTATCTACTTGTTTGCTTGTTGCGTTTGTGCGCAAGTGCAAGTTCTTGCTTGTTTGTTTGCTTGCGCGACTTGTTGGTTGCGCCACTTGACGTTTCGTGGTGGCTGATTCTGGACTTGCGCTCGTCTTTGCTGACAGATCCGGCATTGTTCCAACCGCGATCTTGTAGAGTTGCGCCTCGCGAACTAGATATCGATTTGCTATAGATCCGCTCGCTCGCTGCGTCATGGACATTGGAGCCTCGGGCATAGACGAGTACAGCAAGGAGAACCACAACGCGCAACGGCGCAACAACAACAACATGCTTGCGCCACAACAACAACAACCGCAACAGCACCAGCCGTCGATCTTGCTCCAGGTCAGTAGTGCACTACCTGGTAGTCAGTTTCTTCGTAGCTCGTCGCTAAATGCGTTCCTCCATCATGATGCTTCCCCCTACCGCCACACACAGGACACGGAGCCCTGGCGCGGATCCTCGGGCTTCGGGCTCGCGAACATCCTCAACCGGTCTCTGACCAGCAACAGCAGCTCCGGCTCCGGCTCAAACTCAGGCGGCTCGGGCACCAGTGGCGCGCCGCTGCCAAAGTTCAGCCTCCCGTCGCTGCACGCGTTCGGGAAGCCGCTGCTGAGCGCCAAGCCCGAGATCCCAGCGGTCGGTGCGCAGCACTCGATGCTCAAGCCCCAGTCATTCAACCAGCGCTCACCTCAGGCGCCACAGGCGGCGGCTTTGAAGCTGGAGTCTGTTCGCGAGAATCCTCCACGCGCACTGTCCATCCACACAAGCGACCCATCGGCTACGGAGAGGAAGCCCGCAGCTACGTCAAGTGCGCCAGCCAGTCCACTGTCCAGCAAAGACACCACGCCGCGCAAACAGACCAACAGCAACAGCAACAATGGCAATGCGCGTCGCATTGCGCCGGCACCAGCTGATGACGAGGACGGCGACCAGGACGACGACCTCTCCGGCTCGATCCGAGGTGGTCGCTGGACCGCGGATGAGCACGAGCGCTTCCTCGCGGGCTTCCGGATACACGGTCACAAGTGGAAGCGCGTGCAGCAAGTCGTACGCACGCGCTCGGTGACCCAGGTGCGCACCCACGCGCAGAAGTACCTGCTCAAGGTCGCCAAGCTCAAAGCCGAGAAGAAACAGGGCAAGGCGATCGACGTGTCAGCGCTGAACGACCGGTACCTCTCGGGTCGCGGCGGTGCGGACTCGTCCTCGGACAACGAACAGGGCGGCCACACGGCGCCGTCCTCGCCGGACAATGGCGCCAACAAGAGATACTACGACGACGGCTTTGACGGTGGCGCTACTACCAACGAGCGCAGTCCCAAGAGCACACCACCACCACAGCGGAAGAAGATGCGCCACCACCTGCACCACAACCAGCCGGAGCACCAGCGCGTCGACGTCTTGGACCAGGAGTACATTGCCGCAGCGGCGACGACCCTGTGTTTCCTCATGAGCCAGAAGATCGACACGCTCTTCGACAACCGCAACGATATGGACAAGGACCTGGAGCCGTACGACTGCTACTCGGACCAGCAGTCCGTCGCGGCGGCTCAGCTGGTCTCCTCGGCCACTGCTGGTGGTGGGGATGACAAGTCCCGAAAGCGCGCGTACATGCACTTCCTCACTGAGAGTCCCGTAAGTTCCTCCTTACCTACCTTGCTCATTGGTGTACAGCATAGCACATTCGCTAACTTTGGTTTTGCTGTGTTTCTTCTAATGTAGGTCCAGTACCCAGCCGATGGCACGCACTTCTCGTACGACGAGAACGACCAGCGCTCGGAGACGCCCAGCTACGCAATAGAGGGGAAGAAGCTCTACTCCTGAGCAACCCACAACAACAAGCACCAACAACTGGCGGCCGAGCCCATTTTGAAGACCAGTCATCCCCCATCCTCCCCATATCTATTCACGCCCCAGCAGCAACGCTGTGGCGTTGTGACCTCCACCCTCCCCATATCCCTCCGATCCTCTCCTCCAGCTCCCTTTTTTGATTTATTTGTAAGTTAGTTCTCGTTTGTCTATATCATATACTACAGCAGCAACAAGGAACCAGGCACATCATAGTAGTTCGTAGCAGTACGTAGCATTTTATTATTATATAACTATATCAACTTGGATTTTGCCCTCTAATACGCTTCATGCATGCCTCGTCCTTGGACTCTGACGTCTCATGGAGCTTGGTTTGGCCTCGCAGCGACAGGTGCTTCAGACACGACAGCGCCTGCAGTTTACCCTCGTCCATCTCTTTCGCCTCTTCGGCCTCGCGTTTTGCGATCACTTCTCTCTGCTTTCTCAGCAGCTCCTGGATCTCCTGGCGGTCTGCGAGGAGTTCCTCCAACGAGCCATGGAGCTCAATTGCCTAGCGCAATACATACACCGCCAGGTTAGCTTAGCCTTGCGGTGCCATCCTTGATCCTTGCACAATGGTCACTTTGCTTACCTTGTTGATGTGCCGAAGGGCAAGCTCCAACTCTCCGTAGTTCAAATGGCACCGCGCGAGTGTGTGGAAGCCGTCGCCCCACGCCGGAGCCAACTGCGTCGCCTTCAGCGCAAACTGGATCGCGCGAAAGTCCTCAAAGAGCGCCATACACGCCTGCGCGAGCAGCTCGTAGACCACGGCATTCTCTGGATCCACGTCTGTCGCTTCCATCCAGCGCGCCATCGCAGCGCGAAAACGACCTGCCTCAGCGAGCGTGTTGCCTTCGTCCTGCAGGCGCTTGGACTTGGCCTTCGCGTCTTCTAATTGGAGTCGTGGCTGCTTCGTCAGCAGTTCGTAGCCATTCGCCTCACTCTCACCGTCTTCTGCTGTTGCGCTGAAACATCCTGTGAGCTGCTGGACATGAGAGATCTGCTCGGCTGGCAATGCGTCTCCATTACCGCCAACAGTGGCTGCTGCTACGACTGCGCTCAGCGGTCGCTTGCGCTTGCTTGTGGTCGGCTTCTTCAGCGAGAAGCTCACCTTCGTCTCCATTTTGATTGATCGTGTGTTTATCTGTCGAACGAAAGCAACTCGAACCGGACCTCTGTAATATCATATTCTATTCGACGGGATACTTGTCAAGTGGCTAGATAGTGGTACACTGTACCATGATGACGTTGTGGTCAGCCAACCGAAACCTGTTCATATCATCGCTGGGTGGTTCGTAACATGCGACACCAACTCCGTTGGCCATCGAGGAGCTGCTCGTCTCGAAAATTGACAAGCAAAAGGTCACCACCAGAGCGACCAGGAAGAAGCAGACCAAGAAGACGACACCAGCGCTGCCAAGATGAAGCTCGACGCCACCGCCATGCGCTACCTGACGAAGGAGCACTTCCGCGTGCTCACGGCCATCGAGATGGGCATGAAGAACCACGAGGTGGTGCCCGTGGAGCTCATCACGTCGATCGCCAAGCTGCGCCACGGCGGCGTGAACAAGATTCTCTCCCACTTGCTGCGCAACAAGCTCATCGCGCACGACGGCAATACGTACGACGGCTTCCGCCTGACGTACAGCGGCTACGATTTCCTGGCCATGAAGGTGTTCCTTGAGCGCAACCACATCGCTGGATTGGGACGCCAGATCGGTGTCGGCAAGGAGTCCGACATTTTCCTCGCTACCCAGGAAGACGGCACCGAGGTCGCGATCAAGTTCCACCGACTCGGCCGAACGTCGTTCCGCGCGGTCAAAGCGGTGCGTAACATGCTAATGTGTTTGGTAGTAGTGGTATCGTTTGCATGGAGCTATATGCGTCTGCTGACTCATGCCTGATGTCTTGTGCGTGCTTGCATATGCTGTTCTTGAATGGACGCTTTCCAGAAACGTGATTACTTGAAAGACCGCAAGTCGGTGAGCTGGTTCTACATGTCGCGCTTGTCGGCGATGAAGGAATTTGCGTTCCTCAAGGCGCTCTACGAGCGCGGCTTCCCGACGCCCGTGCCGATTGACTGCAACCGTCACGCCATTTGCATGAGTCTCGTGGACGGATACCCGTTGAACCAAGTGCGCCACTTGGCCAACTCGAAGGAAGCCTACGACACGTGCATGTCAATCGTCGTGCGTCTGGCCGAGTGCGGCCTCGTGCATTGCGACTTCAACGAGTTCAACATCATGATCAACGACGTCGGCAAGATCACGATGATCGATTTCCCGCAGATGATCTCCACGTCGCACCCGAACGCTGTCGAGTACGCACGGATCGATTTATGCATTTACGCCACTATGATCGCTGGAGATGGAATGAATTTCACTCACTTGCGGCTTTTGGTTGCTTTATGTGGAACAGGCTGTTTGACCGCGATGTGAAGGGGCTCGTGAAGTTCTTCTCGAGACTGCAAGGCGGCTCGTACTCTCCAGATGTGAGTCCTAGCTTTTGCTATTGCCGTGTATTCCCCATCAGGATCCCGTATACTAACTGTGCTTGTGTTGTTGTTGTTGTTTCATTCGCAGAGTGTTCCACGGCTCGATGACATTGTCGCCGATGCGGAAGGTCGTCTGGATGACGAAGTTGGCGCAAGTGGCTTCGGCAAAGAGTACGGCGAGCGGGTGCACGATGTACGTAAACACTTGATAAGCCGACTGTTTCTCTGCAGGCTCTCAGCAGGTCCGCTCACGTACTCATCTTTTACTATTGTCGTACGTGTAGCTCTCCATCTTTTCTGCCCATCAGCTCAGCGGCAATGGCAGCGACGGAGACGACGACGACGACGACGACGACAGCGATGACGATGATGAAGAAGTCGATGAGTTGGCTGGTGGTATCGACGGTGTCCAGGTGGACGACGAGGACGACAGCTCGGACGCTGGTGCTGGCACAGATGGTGAAGACGAGGAGGACGATGAAGATGCGCTGACCGCGGACGCACTCAGTGTCCAGAACGAGCTCATCAAGCGCCGGGTGCAGCAGACCGCGCAGGCGCGCATGAAGGCGGGCAAGCGGAAAACGCGCAACAACGCGAAGCTGAGCATCAAAGGCAAGCTCTATCATAAGGACCACTTCTAGGCTTGGACTCGTTTGTTGGTAAGGAATAGATATGGCTGTTGGGTTGTCTTACTTTGGTGCTGAGAAGATCCAGAGGGAGATATGAGAGCACGCGAAAGGACAATGTGCATTGGTGCTTATGTTGTTTATGAGGTTCATACAGATTTTTTTTTTGTTATGACGCGGGCTTCCTTGGGGGAGGGTTTCAAATAAGCATTGTATCGCTTTGCTGCTGCTGCTCCTGCGGATTTCGTATCATATCACTGAATGACGCACGACGCACTCTGCGCGGCGGCATCGCCCATTTCCGTCAGCACTTTGACCACCGCTTTGTGCTTGCCGTCCATTGCGTAGTCGAATGCGAGCTTGCCGTTCGAGTCCTTCTTGGTCGAGTCTGCTTTGTGTTCCATCACGAGCCTAACTATGTCAACTTTGCCGCCTTCTGCTGCTCCGTGGAGAGGGATCATGCCCGTCGTTGTCTCTGCGTTAATATTTGCGCCTTTTTGCAGCAGGATGAGCGTTCCCTCCTTGTGCCCCGATATCGCCGCCCAGTGGAGCACTGTTCTCCCACTTTTGTCGGCCTAGAGCAAACATCGCAGTTGGCAAAAACCACAGAGCAAAGATTAGATCCACAGCTTCAAGTCTGGTTTTGGACCGCACAGCAAAGCGACTCAAGTATGGACGTATCCCATCGATTTCAGCGCCTTTCTCTAGTAACAGCGTGCATAGTTCAGGATGGTTGCCTCCCGCAGCACGATGGAGCGCTCGTCGGTCGCCTGCTCCAGGCGCATTCACGTCGACAGACTTTTCCTCTAGAATCTGCAGACATGCGCCTTTATCGCCGTTGTGGGCCGCTTTATGAAGCGGTGTGTCTGGCGGCATTATACGCTGCTAGCCTCCTTGTTCTTCTTCAATCGATGGACTGTAAAATGCGTGCGCAGTCGGTCCTCTTCGAGCACGGGTGAACGCAGCGAGAGAGAGCTTCAGGCTTGGAGATGCTTCTTGCGCTTCGCTATTTCTTCTTTTTGCTGAGCTGGTGTCCGGTGCTTGTGCGACGATGCAACTCCACGACCCATGTGCGCGGCCGAGCAGATGATTCCCCTTCTCTCGTATCGCCGCCTCGTTTCGCTTCAAGAGCATAATGCTGCCCTCTGCTCTTTCGGTGGTGATGGGGAGCTCCTTCGCTGATCCCTTTTCCCTTATTCGCAAGCGTAGCCGACTAGCTCCCTCTTCCGTCCTTGATGTTCTTGTCCGGCTGTGCGAGCTTCTCGACGCCGATTTAGCTGCTGCCGCTGTGCTCTGGGTTCATATTGCGTTGTCTGGTTGTCTACGCTTGGCGTGGTCTTTCTTGCTTAATCTTTCGCGCCTTCGCAGTCCTTGGGCATGGAGATCAGGCATGGAGTGGCCGGGGATGATCGGAGAGCGAGAATAAATCCGACCAGAACACAACACCTGCGCACACCTCAGGCTCTTTTTTTTTTTTTATCTCACGGACCACTGGCGCAAAGTGCTATTCGCAACGTGCTCAGTACGTCGCTTGGAGAGCTGTTTGGTTTGCTGTGGCAGCTTTGGCGCTTCCCGCTGAAGCGCTCGCGAGCCGTTTCTCCGGCATCAAAAAGCACCAAAAGCACAACCACTCGTGGACATAAATATATACCATGCGCAGCCCTCCCATGCGCTATCTTTACTGGCCTCACACCCTCTTGCGTGACCTGTTCTTTGCCGCAATATGTGCGCGCAGCGAGTAAATTTAGCTTGTTGCCGCGTCCGCTTCCGTTGCCTTTTTGTGAACCCAATGTTACCACGAAGGCTTATCGGCTAATTGCATCCATCTACTCCCCAAGCCAGCCAATCACAAATCCGAAATCAGAGAATTTCGGATTTGAAAATAGATCAGCGAACTGGATTGGCTAAAATCGGAGTCGAGTAAGTTGAAGTAAGAGTGATGGTCTGTTTTACTTTCACCGTTGCTGCGACAACCAATGCGGGCGGCAGGATTTTGATCATGAGTGGAAAGTGTGGCGCAGCAACTGTTAATGGCGTGAGCGCGATGCTAGTGGCGGCGGGTCCGCGGCGCGCGAAACTCACCCGACGACCGTCGACGAATGGCGGCAATGTGGCACCTACAATGGGGGACGGGCTGGCAATCCGCGCTGGTGACTCGAACGTGGCGGACGCCGCAGATTTGTCACCTCCGCTGGCAGGATGGACAGACGCAGCCCCAGCGCGAACAGCACTGCGACTTGTGTCGATCGTTCCAGCGCACGAGATGCTGTCGGGAGCGATGGATATCGACACGGACCGCAGCCAGCTCGGTGCGTTTGTATGACCATTGCAAAATCGATTGAGGGATCTATTACGTGATTCGATGCAAAGTGTAACTAACCGCAGCCTTTACCTTGGACATTGGAGCACGCTTTGGCTATTTATGTGTGAGTGGGTGGCTGCAGTGTATTTGACGCCGGTAACCTCGGTGAAGAAAGAGATCTATCGCGATAAGTGCAACCCCAAAGCTTCAGGGTCGCTTGAACGAAACAAATCCCTGGACGACCCGGATTTCGAATACAGTGGTTCAGATCCACGATCTGCTGGGGAGAAATCAAACTTGCGCTCGCCAGTAAAGCACCGGGTACTTGCATCTTTGCCCCGACCCAAGAATCTTGCGAAGCCAAACCGAGGAGCAATGCTCCATACTTCGACATTGACGAATCAACACTTGATGACGAGCTCTGATCTGGCTAACTCCCTCAATACTCAGCAGCAAACAGAATAACACAGTTGAGCGAGAAGAGAATGGCCAACTAGCTCGACTCAAGCAAAAAGTTCGGCTGCTTCCGATTAGCGATGCTGACCGCCAGGAGTTTTGGGAATCGATGCGGAAATATCAGAAACTGCAGATGCAATACCACAAATCCCTGCTCCACAACCAGTCGACACCGATGGGGTTCAACATGGAAGCAGCATGGTGCAAAGAGGTACGTACGATATCAAAGTGCGTTTGTGTGTAGTGCGCTGCAATAGGAGGTCTAACTAGAACAGCTTGCACCCTTGGTCTTGTACTACCAGCTTTACGATGAGCGCCATCACCAGCGGGCTGAAACTCACGAGAATCGCATCATTCAAAGCAAGGAGAGGGAAGCTATTGAAGACGAAGCTTTTGACAAGAAGACCATGGAGTCGACAACACAGTACAGAGCGCAGATGCGGATGCTGAGAGAGATTCGCGAGCGACTCCAGATTGAGACGCAGAATGTTCTACCAACTGTAATGCTGTGCTCATTCGCGCAAAAGATGCTCGTGAAATTGCTCGACCATTGGAAAGTCTAGCGATTGCAGATTCGGCTTCGTGGCATCGTGCGATTTTGGCGACAACAGCGATCTTCGCGCAGCGTTAACTCCTACGCCGCGCTAATCCTAATCAACTGGCTTCAGAAGAGTGTGGCAATTAAATCAGCCGCATTTCGAGTATTTCGAGGGATCCGAACATATGTGAGACGAGCCAAAAAGCTGCAGTCGATGTGGCGTGTGAAGTCCGCGAAGCGAGAGCTCAGCCTTCTGCTGCTGCAGCGTCTTTGGATTGAGCAAGAAACACTTCTGGTGGATGCCGCTGCTGAGAAACACAAGAAACTTCTGAAGGCGAGAGGCTCTTGCGCTTGTTGCATCCAAACTACCTTTAAAGACCCTTGACTTCGTCTAATGCATTTTCATCGATGCAAAGCATGATCAAGTTCAAGCGCGGAAAAACAAGAAGCCCGCTGCAAAGAAACACATTGCGGCCGACGACCCCGACATGTAGTTGACTTTTGTTGATGGATCGCTTCGAGCGCAAGTTATCAGAGAGTTTCTTCGTGACGTGGAGAAAGAATACGTCGACAAGTTTCGCCAGCAGAAGGTGTGTTGCACTTCCGCAGCATGAATTGAAGCAAACAGTCGAGCCTGCGGCTAACGGTGCATTGTGTTGTGACTGTTTTCAGCTGGATTTGTTCCCACAGCTTGTCCAGACCTTGCGATGCGAGCAGCCAAACCGAGCCAGAAGCTATGTGAAGGTCGTCGCTTCAAATTACGCACTTCTGGGTCGGGTCCACTCGGTCCTCCAGTTATTTCCTGGTGCTGTTGACGACGTTCCCGCAATTGCGCCATTTGACGTGCATCATGTGCCAGTCAAAGACCTCATTCGTAAAGCGAGGTCTATCAGTCCACCGGATACCACCGGTATGCGTTTCGGTCTTCCGCGAAAGAATTGATTGACTTTTGAAACAAGTGGGGTCCCAACCGACCTTCCATGATAAAGGGTCAGATCCATTTTGGGTCACACCCACAAATGCAACACAAAGCGCGATGCAGAACGACGAGCAAGCACAACTTGAGCCTCTTGATGCAGGCAATGAAGAGCGCAAGAAGAGGTTTGCTCTTCTGTTGGAAAAGCGACGGCAGCTTCGAGAACATGCTTCACTCCATCTTGCCGACGCCTCTGTGACACTGGTCCATAAAGCGCAGTCGTCACACAGCCACGCAAATCCTAAAATAGCTGGGAAAGAAGAGCGAGCTGGAGTTTTCACTCGAGAAATACTGGAGAAACTGGAGGATCCAGCCAATGTAGATGGAGTTCTGGGTGCTACAGGCAACCACGTTAGTCCAGAAGAACTTGGACAGCTGAACGATAGTGTCAGCGTGGGTGGAGAACATATTGAGGCTCAAATTGTAGCAAGCAGTTCAGCAAATGTCACTCCAATACCCGAGACCGCTCAATTACTCGAGGAAGGCACAGTCGCACCAGCAACGAGCAAAAACGCTCCTACTCACTCATATGGATTGGTAGTCGTATCGTGTTCGTTCCGCCATCTTCCGGGCTTGTCTGAGAAGACGAAAGAGATCGCGACGGCCTTGTTCAACGCGCTTGTGGATACCCAGTTCAACCGGTTTTCTCGCAGAGGATCCAGATTGCTTCTCAATCCGTCTGTGATTGAATTCCAAGACACCATGAAAGAGCTCCAAGGGATTTGCGAGAGTGATTCTTCTTCTTGCCTCTCGGTAAGTTTGGTTGTCTGGAGTTAAGGTTTATAAGGCTGGCCTAAACTTCTAACGAGTCTTGCAATTAAATGCTACAGTTTCATGATGCGCGCGTGGCGAAAGGTGCGAACGAAGGGTCGTATGTGTTATCCAGCGAGTCTCGACTGTCATCGGAAGACGAGCTGCTTTTGACCGCAGTTCATGAGCGAGCTTGCGCGATTAATCCATGGTGAGCTTAGCTTTTTTGTTTTTCCAAGCGTGGTGTTTGGTGCTTTGAGTGCTGCGTATTTCATCTCCTCACGGTGTCAATGTGCTTGTCTTTTGTGCTTTTTCCTAGCTATTCCATCAAGAAACAAGTTGATTGCACTGGAAGCGTGCCTCATCTTTCCAGGTGTTGACCTTTGAGGAAGCTGTGCGAGAAAAACGACAGCCTTCTGTCTCGATAACGGTGTTTGGGCTGGGACCAGATTCAGGGTACTGCTTTCGCGTCCGAGCACGGAGTGCTGGTGATTGGGGTCCGTTCTCAATTACCAGCCCTGAGTTTCGCACGCTTTTGTACTCGAGTATCCATGACCAGCATTCAACTATCCAGAATGCAATTCAGTCGGACGGTGTCCAGGGGATTGTGGAATTGATGAAAAAGCATTCGGAAGTTCGCTCCGTTCAGCAGCACTGCATCGAAGAACTCGCCAAACTCGCCATGCATCGTAAGTGGTTGTCTTGCACGTGGCAGAAATCGTTATATCACTGACTCTCACTCTATCTCTTTGCACATGCGAATTTATAGGGAAGCCATTTGGAAGAGAGAAGACTCCATTTTTGCCGTCTCTCGACATGCCTGTTGTCTTGCAAGTGTGCGCTGCGATGCAGAAATTCAAACGGAACTTCGTTTTGCAGCGCCATGCGAGCCTCTTCATCGGTCGACTATGTGAATCAAGCGGTGAGTTTTGAACATGGTAGTGAGCAGTCGTCTGGAGCTGGTGCTAAATGCATCTACTTTTATTCTGTGCGTTTGTAGATGACTGGAGAAAGAAGATGCTTTCGTGCAAGGAGCCTGGCATTCTTGCGCTTCGAAGTAACCAACTACAAGACGCATTCGTGCGCCATGTGGGCTTGCAAGCGCATCCGAGGCGAATCGACCATCATCCATCGGAAACTTTCGAAAGAGGAAGCGGCAAAGTGCATTCAGGGAATGTACCGCACATGCAAAGCCCGCCAGTACCTTCGTACACTCGCTCAAGCAATCTATCGTCGCGTAGTGGACCCATCCACCGGACTGCCGTACTTCTACAACACACGCGCCGAGACAACGCCGTGGCCCATGCCAGCATTTCTTTCCTAGAAGAATCAGGCACACAGGTGCGCGAGCCGGTGTCCCTACACTCATCAGGTGGAGCTTGTTTGAGACGAAACCAAGTATATCAAAAGAGGACGACGACGGGTACCGGTATAATATTCTCTCTATCATTTATGATGCAAACCCAAACCAATCAATCAAACTAAGGACGACGACGCTGCTGCTTCTGCTGCTGGCGCTGCAGGTGCTGGGATTTCTTACGCAGACGGATCTTCTCCTCTCGCTTCTGCGCCTCCCGCTTCTGCGCGCCGGTCTTCTGCACCATCTTCTCCTTCTTCTTGAAGCGCTCCTTCAGCTTCTCCTCGGCGAGCTTCCACTTGGGTTTCTTCGCCTTGGACTTGCCGCTTTCGCCATCGTCCGAGTCCGCATCGTCATCGTCACCACCGCCAGCTTCGTCGTCCGAGAGATTGCCCTTGCCCAGCAGTGCCTTCTCGTACTCTTCCTCGGAGATCTTGCCACGCTTCATCTTCTTGTAAAGCTTCTCCTCCTCGGCGAGCTCGTCCCACTCTTCGACGATCTGCTGGTGCAGCCCCTTCTTTTTCTCTCGTCGTCGCGGGCCCTGCTTTTTCTTGCCCAGGAGATCGTCGTCGTCGTCATCCTCGGCGGTGAACGCACGCTTGCGCTTCTTCTCGAGCGCGTCGGCGTCCGCCTTCTCGCGCTTCTCTTTCTCGGCGGCGATCTCGACCAGCTTCTTCTGGCGGTCCTTCTCGCGCACCTTGTCCTTGAACTTGATGTCCTTGGTGCGGATCTCCGCGTTCTCAAACTTGATACGCACGTTACGCAGCTCGTTAATCTTTGGCAGCTTGAAGAGCGCGAACCCGCGCGCGACGGCGCCGAGGTCCAGCTCCTTGAAGCGGAAGATGAACTGGCACTGGTGCTCCTTGTACGAGCGCACGAACGAGATGTACGCCTTCGTCCCCTTCTCCAGGATGTCGCGGTCGCTCAAGATGAGCTCTTTCACCTTCGGGAGCATGTCTTCGATCTCGTCGAGCGGCAGCGGCATCTCCTCGCACGGCACTTTGCGGATCTTGAGGAAGTTCACGTACGCATCTTCATTCGAAGACAGGAACGAGATCGCCGAGCCACTGCGACCGGCACGCGCAGTTCGTCCCACGCGGTGCACGAAGAAGTTCGGGTCTTGCGGCGGGTCGTACTGGATGATCCAGTCGACGTCCGGCAGATCGATACCACGGGCGACAACGTCCGTGCACACCAGCAGGCCGGACTTGAGCGCCACGAAGCGGTCGTAGTTGGTCGTGCGCTTCTTCTGCGGCATCTTGCCGTGCAGCGCGATCACAGGGAAGCTCTCGTCGTCACCTTCGTAGAAATGCTCCAGCACGCGGCTGAAAAAGTCCACCGCCGAGCACGTGGAGAAGAACACGATCAGCTTCTGCTCCTTCTTGGACTGCAAAAAGTGGTGCAGCGCCGACAAGCGCTGCTCGTGGCCCACGATCGCGTAGTAGTTGTGCAGCGTCGTGGGGATCACCTGCGTGTTGTTCGCCACCTGCACGGAGATCGTCGCGGGGTTACGCAGTCCTGCGCGCGCCAGCGCCTTCACCTCTTGCGTCTGCGTGGCCGAGAAGAGCCCCGTGCGTCGCTGCTTTGGCAGGTGGCCCAGGATCTTGTTGATACTGACCTCGAAGCCCATGTCCAGCAGCGTGTCGGCTTCGTCCAGGATCAGGATCTCAAAGTCGCGCGTCTCGACCGTCGAGCCAATGCAGCGGTTCATCAGATCCTCTGTGCGGCCGGGCGTGCCGATCACGACCGAGCACTTGCCCGCGCCACTGCGGATCAGCTTCAAGTCGTCGTCGACGCTCGTGCCGCCGACGAAGAGCAGCACTTTCACTTTCGGCAGCGCCTTGGCGAAGAACGCGCACGCGCACTCGAAGATCTGGCGCGCGAGCTCTCTCGTGGGCGAGATGATGAGCGACACGAGCTTGGTGATGTCGTCGCGAGGCACCTTGAGCGTGCCGTCGCCCATCTTGGTCTTCAGAATCTGCACGATCGGCAGCACGAACGCGAGCGTCTTGCCGCTGCCCGTGCACGCGTCGACGCAGACGTCCTTGTTGCCCAGGAAGAGCGGTAGCGTCGCCGCCTGCACGGGCGTCATGAACGTGAACCCCATGGAGTCGACCTCCTCCAGGATCTCCTCGCATAACGGCGGCTTGAACTCGCGGAACTTCATCGTGGAGCACTCGCTGTCTCCTCTGTCTCCTCTGTGTGTTCTGTGTGAGCGAGACTGTGTGCTTTCTTTCTTCACACCCTTTTGAGCTCTCCACCACCAACGCAATGGACTCAGACGTCGGGATCAGACTTTTTGACATGCATTCGTGCAACTGAGTCGGAGTATTTCCAAGTGCGCTGGTTTCATAGAGCTCTCCTAGAAGCGTCTTGACCAGAGTTGAAACAGCATTACTATCGGATAAATCTTGGATCTTGACCGGATTTAAAAGAGTGCATGGGAGATTGTGGTTTGTAGATCAACGAGCTCATTTGACAAGCAAGCAGAGCTTGACACACACACAGCAGCAGCACCATGGCAGACAAGCTCGCGCGCCGCCTCCATGGCTTCGACCGGCCGACGGTCTGGCACGAGTTCACGCCGCTGGCGAACCAGCACCAGGCCGTGAACCTGGGCCAGGGCTTCCCTGACTGGTCCGCCGAGAGCTTCGTCAAGGAGGCCGCGAAGGAGGCGCTGGACGCGGATTTCAACCAGTACGCGCGGCCGCAGGGCCACAAGAAGCTCGTGGAGGTGCTCGCGAAGAAGTACTCGAAGGAGCTGCGCCGCGAGATCCAGTGGGCCGACGAGATCGCGGTCGGCGTCGGCGCTACTGAGACCATCTACAGTGCGATCAGCGCGTTTGTGGAGAGCGGCGACGAGGTGGTCATCTTCGAGCCGGCGTTCGACATCTACCAGGCGCAGGTGCAGATGGCTGGCGGCGTGTGCAAGTTTGTGCCGCTGCACGTACACACTGGCGCTGACGGCGAGAAGGAATTCTACATTGACGAAGTCACGCTCGCAAGCGCGTTCTCCGACAAGACCCGCTTGGTGATCCTCAACAACCCGCACAACCCGACGGGCAAAGTGTTCACTGGCGACGAGCTCGAGATCGTCGCGAAGCACGTGCGTCTGCACCCGCGCGTGCTGATCGTCTCGGACGAAGTGTACGAGCACATTACGTTCGATGGCAAGAAGCACGTGCGCGTCGCCAACCTGGACGGCATGTGGGAGCGCACGCTCACGGTGTCGAGCGCGGGTAAGACGTTCTCTGTCACGGGCTGGAAGGTCGGCTGGGCGATCGGGCCAACCAACCTCATCAAGGGCATCCACCTCGCGAACAACTGGATCCAGTTCAGTGTCGCGACGCCGTTCCAGGAAGCGGTCGCGAACATGCTCGAGCGCGCAGAGGAGGAATACAAGGGCTTCCCGACCTTCTACGCGTTTGTCGCGGACCAGTACGTGCAGAAGCGCGACCGACTCGCCAAGGCGCTGCTGAGCGTCGGCATCAAACCCGTGACGCCCCACGGCGGCATCTTCTTGTACTCGGACATCTCGTCGATCAAGGTGCCCGAGGAGTTTCTGGCGCCGAATATGTCGTACGACTGGGCGTTCTGCCGCTGGCTCACGATCACGAAGGGTGTGACTGCGATCCCCACGAGCGCGTTCTTCAGCGACGCGAACAAGGCGGAGGGCCACAAGTGGGCTCGCTTCGCGTACTGCAAGACCGACGAAGCCATCGCCGAAGCGATCAAGCGTCTCGCGACGTTGCAGCCAGCGCAGCAGCAGTGAAACAGTGAAAGCGGTATAACCCAATGGCAAGAAGAGAGAGAGAGAGAGAGAGGGAGCATCTAAATGGGCGATGGCAGTGACTGATGTCCACTGAAGGCCTCTGATGGCCTCCCCTCACTGCTGTTGACCCTGAGTTGGCAGGACTTGAGAGCGACTTCTGATGGATGAATGCCTTTGAACTCAATCATCACCAAACGCATAAATACAGAGAAAAACATATTCATAACGCGCTTTGACCTTTGCTTGGCGCAGCTCACTAAAGTGCACCGATGGCTCCATTTGTGACTCCAGATAGAAATGTTTTGTAAGTGTGTCTGGAGATACAGAATTGGGTGACGGCACATCATTTGGCGCTAGCCGAAAAGAAATCCATATTCACGGATCAACAACTTGGCCACAACCACCCTGTTGGCGCCGCGACGATTAGATTAAACGGCGTAAACATGGCTTTCCATTCAAACCGCAGCTAAAGTATAAATACGATGTTTTCTATTTTGTCGCGCCGTGCGACTTGTTTTCGGGTCCGTGTCAAAATTCAAAAATGCCATATATAAAGGTGTTTTTGTCAACCAGCTGCTCACACAAAGCTTGCATTTTAAGAAACCCTTGATAAAATGCCCCTGCAGTGGTCCTACATTGTGCTGTGCGTACCTTGAAGGCTCGCCATACAAAAACCAAGACAAAGTGAATCCACTCTGACCCTGTTCTTTTTTTTTAATAATTCTTGCCACACCCATCACACGCAGCATCTGGTTGTTGGCGTATAACTACCAAATGAAGGTATAAACTGGCTGCTCTCCTTACAACACTTCACTTAGCCAGTCCACTCCGTCGATTGTGTCACCTTGTCTTGGTGCATATCCTTCACACTCCACCTTGCAATCAAAATTTTCTCCAGAGCGTACCCACCCATCTTTCAAGAGAGAAAAAGAATCCATCTTGATGTTTGTATGGGGACAGAAAAGAGAATTCATATGAGATTAAAGTATGGTGCTGCCTGAAATGGATGGCTTTCTGCGGCGCACCAAGTGCCCACGAGCTCCCATTCTCCAAAAAGACGGCTACCCCACAGCAGGTCGAGCGACGAGCAGCTCCCTTCCTCCAAGCACTACTTGCCCGCACTCAACGCGCACTCGTCAACGAGTCCGTCCGCCACCATCGCCCCTCCAGCTCCTCGCGCATTCCCCTTCTCTGCCCACGCAGCTGCAGCGCCACCAGCAGCTCTGCTCTACCCGCCCTAATCAGCAGCAACAGCGAGCTCCTGCCACACTGCACACCTCTTCTCCATCACCATGAGTGCATTGCGAATGAAATTCTTCGTGCTCATGGCAGCGCTCGCCATGGCATCATCAGCAAGCGCGCAAGCGATCCCCGCATCAGCAACGGCATCGTCATTCGATGACTCTGCGGCAAGTACAGCGTCCAAGCTGTCATCCTCGAATACAACCGACGACCTCATGGTTGCGTCGCCAGCGAACGCGACGAGCCAAGTCGTGTCTGTCTGGAAAGAGGACGACGATTGCAGCGCGACCACGCAGCGCAGCGGGTGCCTGTTTGATGCGATTTGCTATATCTGCCTCTCGCGAACGGGCTGTGCAATCGAGTCCACGACGGGAAAATGCGTGTCGATCAGCCGGATCAACCCTGCGAATGTCGGCGTCGAATACTTCTGGAAGGGAAAGACTGAGTACTGCGACGCGAGCGATGATGCATGCAGCATCTGTGCCAGTGCCACCAGCGATGCTCCGTGCTACGGTGCTAGTGGATGCGTTTGCCTTCGCCAGTGCCAGTTGCAGTCCGCGATGCCACTGACATGCAGTGCTACAATGTCGTTTACAAAGACAGCGTATATCTTCCTGGTGATCATGATCTTCGGCTCGCTGTCGCTGTGCGTCCACATCCGGCGCGCGCGGATCAACAATGCGCTCGCTGACCGCCTCGGCATACGCCGTCTCGTGCTGCGTCGCCCTCGTCCTGTTCGCGAGCCGCACCCGCTGGCACTCAAGCTCGACAACTGGAAGAAGGACCGACTGGACCACAGCGAGGAGTTCACCGACATCGAGCTCAAGAGCTGCTTCGTCCAGATAGAGGACGGTGACTCTGCAGCAGCGATGAGCCAGCGAGAGACGATGGTCTCCAACAGCACCAGAAGCAGCGGTTTCGGCTCGGAGCTTGACTGCTTGGAGTACAATGGCAACGCTCACGGCGTCCAGACTGGATCGGAAGCCACGATCACAGTGCACGTGCATCGTGACGGCGATGCCGCATAGTATCAAAACTCATTTCTCCGAGAGCTCACAATGTAAAAAAACACACGGAAACGAAGCGTTCGTGGGGCTAGCGTAGCACCGTCTAATTTACTGAGCTATTTAACTGCGCCACCGTCTGTACGAGATCCAGCACTCGTGATGCTTGGGAGTGTGTGATTTGGTTGTCCAATGTACATAGTGGTCGAAATG
>JAADVN010000478.1:0-17834 GCA_023335535.1 Globisporangium spinosum | reverse complement strand
GCGATGGAGACACATTTCCATCGCACACTCACTTTCAACTGGCACTCCTGCGACTCGAACGGATCGAAATGACGAAGACCATCGCAGTTTGCAGCGTCGCTCCACAGGTTGAACTGATTTTAATATGCTCTCAAGGCACAATTAAACATCTACTAATGGAGCTCCTCCATCAAAATGATGCGCATTCCGCGGCAGCTGGATGACTGCGCTCTGCCATGCGGCGCTCACTACCGCTGCGGAGCTCTCGACATCCGTGCGGTGGCAGTAGTCGAGCTGCTTCAAACTCAGCGACTGGATGTGGAAGTGCTCGAGTGGCTTCTTCACGCGCCGCTGCGGGTCGTCGAGGGTGCACTGCAAGAACACTTTCGGGAAGCTCTGGTCGACAAGCAGCACTTTCGCGACTCGATGCGCGTCCAGTCCGTCGCGCATCGAGTCCTCCTTGCGCTTGCCGATGACCACGACCACAAAGACACCGAGCAGCAGCAGAATGCTCCCGCAAATCGAGAACAGAGCGGACTGCAGTGGTATCTTTGCCTCGAGCGTGATCTCGATGTGACTTCCAGCGAAGTTGAGCGTCCGCACCTTGTCGACTCGATGCCGCTCTTCGTGCACGGCCGCATTCTGGAAGAGGAAGAACAGCGCTGCAGTGTACGCCTCTTGCAATCCGTACTCCATGTACCACCGATTGGTGGCAATCTGTCGTGCAAACGTCTCGACTGCGTCGGAGCACATCCCGTCCATTGTCGTCCAGTTCGCGTTCTTCTTGACGTTGCGCTTGAAGAGCAGATCACCTTTGACTGGGGATGTGAGCATCACGAGCGGAGTCCATTGCGAGCTCATTCCCATGAATGGACCCAGTCCATCCAGCGGCAGATGCTTCTCTCCTACGACGAGATGGCGTGAGACGTTGCCTTCCAGCTGGAAGCTTAAGCCTCGGCAATCGTCCTGATCCGCATTGCAAACAGCATTGAATCGACTCGCGAGGTCTTGCGTTTTCCATGACAAGCGACCCATGGTGATGGTCTGATACCGCCGAATGTTGGTGAAATGTCCCATGCGCTCGTCTGCGTATCTCCCAGGCGGGTCGAGCACCATTTCGTCCGCGATGATCCTTTTCCCCATGCTGTAGATCAAGATGGACGTGTTCAGACGCCCCTTACACTCTTCACCGTGGAGGTAGTCGATCGTGATGTCTTCTGAGAGTGCATCACCAAACGCGCAGGGTGCAAACGCCTGCACTTGCGGGGCGTTGTTCCACGCGCGGGATGGCTGCACCTTCTCATCTCCCGTCAAAAGCGGATCTTCAATCAGGCAGGCGTCCACTCCGCACTCTCGCGCAGTCCCGACGTCATAGATTGCGCTTGTGTTTGCGTTCGTCTTTTTCTTCTTGCTGTCCGCAGACTCGAAGACTTGCTCCAGCGCGCCGCCAATGTCTTTGACTCGCAGCGTGCGCTCCATGAGCTTCCCCTTGAATGGGATATCGATTGTCACAGCGTCAAACACGATGTCGCTTGACAAGTCGAAATGGCTGAAGTTCAGCGTCGCATCTGCAGACGAGTAGTTGAGCGTCGATGCTTGGTCATCCAGCGCCGTATTGAGCATCAACGAGGCCGCGTACAAGAATCCGTCCTCGTCGCTCGTGGCATTGAGCTCTGTAGCATTCCAGAGAAACTTGTCGAATGTGCTGTTCACCAGTCCGCTGGTGAGAATCCAAGGCAAGATGGTCTCCGAGTTGATCATGGCGTGCAGCAGCAGGTTCGTCGCTGTCATCATCTTGAACGGAAGCGATCTTTTCGTCTGATTCGTGTTCTTGTTCAGCAGCTCTCCAATTGTGACCTGGACCGACTTGGTTGGCTCCAACCCATGAGGCAGCAAATCCTTGAGCCAGGGGTTCGAGGCGATCGAGTGCGTCGCTGCGATTTGGAGCCACTCGCCCGGTGTTTTGCAGGGGCTTGCACCAATTTTGACGTACATAGACTGCATAGTCGTGCTCAGGATCGTGTCCAATGTGGGCTTTAGTGCGAAGGGATCCGTAGATCCAACTTTCAGCGTCGATAATGGTGCAGCATGGTTGTTGGTGGAAAACAGGTCCGCGTCGATCACGACTGGGGAGATCTGCGGCTGCCGCTGCTGCACGTACAGGCTGCTGAAGGCACTTGTCAGCATCGTCACAAAGAGCGCCTGGAGCACTATCACCACTACTCTCCACTTGAGCGAGTCATCGTAGAGGCACAGCTTGGTCGCGAACACCAAGTACATCACAGGCAGCAGCACGCTCACACAGAGCTCAAAGGGCTTTGCGATCAGGGACGACGTCGTTCCCGAGTAAAAATTGTACGAGTTGACGAGCTCGCGCCGTTGCTCTTCGCTCTGACTGCCTTCAATCGTCACCAGCGGCACGCCGTATGCGAACATCACGACGAGCGTGAGCAGCAGCGTGACGAAGATCGCTGCAAACAGCAGCACGCGGGCTTTGCGCACTTGGATGAGCAACGGCATCGTCGTGCTTTGATACTGTTCGGGATCTTGGTTGTCGTGTTGCCAACGTTCTTCTTGCAGGATTGCGCAGTTATGCAATGGCGAGACGAGCCGCTCGTCCCGCGAGCTGGACGCCTCAACCGATGGCGGCGTGAAGAGCCAGGACTGGTAGCTGTTGTTGAACTCGGCGCTGCATTCGCTCGTGCTGGGAAGCGCCACCATTGCGTATCCCGCTCTTGTGGCCTTCCTCGTCTTGTTTGTAAGTGAAGCTCGTGCACGGCGTTGAGCAATGATAATGGTATTGTAAATGCACAAGTTGCACTTTCCAAGTTGAAGTGAGCTCTTCATCATTCATGTCTGGGGTTTCCACCATTATTATCCAATCAAATGCTCGCCATCGCGATAAAGTGAACCCATCTTACTTTTCAGCCAATCAAAAGCTCAAGAAAAACCAACCTCTTCTTTCTATGGGGGACCATTTCACTCAAAATAAAAACCAAAAAGACAGATGAGCAGCAGCGAGGCGCTCTTCGCGCTCGGCGTCGTGTGCGCGCACCGCTTCAGCGCCGGCTGCAGCGACGATCACGCGGCGCTCACTCGGGACAGCGTGACCTTTTTCCTGCCTGGAAGCGGCGGTGCGAGCTCCGAGTCATTTGGGCTATCACCGCCGTCCTCCCCATCACAACAACAGCAAGATCAACAGCAGCAGCAGCTCGTGACGAAGGCAGATCTGCTGGCGTGCGCTCGGACGCTCGTCGCGTCGCTCGGAAACCCAGCTGGCGGCGGCGCAGGCACCACATCTCGCGGTATCTTTGAAGGTGATGACGCGTACGACGCTGATGACAATGACGACGAAGGAGAGGAAGAGATCTTTAACCGCGAGAAGGACGCAATCGGTTTCCACGACCTGAACCTTGGTCACGTCGAGCCGAGCGGATCAGGGGCAAGGACTATGGGTACTAGCGCCAGCGCTATCACAACCACCAGGCAGCTCGCTGGGACACCAAGTGACGAGAGCGGGATCTTCTTCCACCTGCCGAAGGAGCATGCAAAGTTCCTGAGCGTCATGGGCATCGCCGTACCCGATCCAAAGTTCCGCAAATCGTACTACGTGCAGCAGGAAGTGCGCTTCCTCGTGCTGCTCACGAACGTTCCGTTCCACGCGCACTTGCGCTCCAAGCTTCGAGAGGTCGCGTCCGAGTTCTTCAAGCAAGACGAATCGCTCGCTTCGTACGACATCCTCACCGCGTTCTATCAGAGCTTGAGAAGCGCGCAGACCAACTTTTGTGAGCTCCCATACCGCGAGATCTTTGTGGGACTACCCATCGTTCCGCTCGTGAAGCGTCTGGGCCAAGATATTATTGCAGTGCTGCGCGTGATTCTATTGGAAGGTCGTGTTGTGTGCTACTCGTCGAATCCGAGCCTCGCGTCGTCCGCCACACTTGGTTTGCTGGCGCTGCTTCCTGGAGTGCTCTCAACCACGAGCTCCGAGTTCACGTCGCGTACGGTCCAGGCTGTCGTGTACAGATTACGCCGCTACGGGATGCCGTTCTCGCTGTTCAATGAGGATTTCATCCTGCAGCCGTGCTTCACAAGCGAGCAGGAGTCAGAGGTATACGCGACGAAAGGCTTCCTCGTGGGCACGATCGACTCGCTGCTTCTCAAACACCCCCAGGCGCATTTGGACTTGATCGTGAACCTGGATCTGCGTCAGGTGGTGACGTTCCCAACTAAGAAGACCGAGTTCGCGTTCGCGTTTGGCTCGGCGACTGCTGCGTTCGCAGACAGCATTTCGGAGCGCTTTGGTCGCAACATCGGCGGTTCGTCCTCCGCTTCGTTCGCGTCGTTCGAGAGATCAACCCAGGGTATGATGGCGAAGACGAAGAGTTTGGTGCGACAGGAATCGCTCACGGGGACCTCGATGGAGTCGGTGCACTCGGACATCGACTGGGTACTCGGTCAGTTCCAAATCTACTTTGAGCACTTCCTCGAAGAGGGCTTTAAAGGTTTGTTTGGTGGTCCTGGGGGCATTGACGCAAATGAAGACCCTTACCACCCGTCGATTCGGTCGCTGCTGGAGGACCTGACCAAGCCCATGCTCAGCAATGGGGAACACGCCAAGTTCTACGCTGAGTACGGTCGCGGATGGACCCATGCGTGGCAGACCACGGACAATTACGACAACTGGATCGGTGCGCGTCGCTTCGAGAGACGACAAAGCACGATCGCGACCCCGACGCCCCCGCCACAGGAAGGTCACGCCGATTACATGTACCCGAACGGCGACGAGTACGACGGACTCTTCCAGAATGGGAAGCGCAACGGCTTTGGTGTGTACATTGAGTTTGTGACGAAGAACCAGTACGAAGGCGACTGGAAGGACGACAAGCGCCATGGAAAGGGCATCTTGAGCTCCAAGCCCCATGGATACATCTACGACGGTGAGTGGGAGAACGACATGCGCTGTGGGCGTGGCCACAGCTCACTGAAAAACGTCGAGAGCTACACAGGCGACTGGTTTGACAACTGCTTCCATGGCGTGGGCATCTACACGAACGCAAAGGGCAATATCTACGATGGCGAGTGGCGAGCAGGCATGAAAGAAGGTGTGGGAAAGCTCACAGTCGCGCAACAGAGGCGAGGCGAAGAGTTTGGTGGTCTCAAGCTCTATACTGGCGAGTGGCGCAAGGGCAAATTCCACGGCACGGGCACGGCGCTGTACATGGACAAGTCCGAGTACTCCGGTGGGTTCCAGGATGGCAAGCGCCATGGCAACGGCACGCTCTTGCTTGCCTCAGGGGACAAATACGAAGGGCAGTGGTGGAAAGGCTATCGCCACGGAGAAGGCTCGGCGTTCTCTGCGAAGTCTGGTACCACGAAAGAAGGCACGTGGAAGAAAGATGCCGAGGTCGACGGCGTCTGGTTCATCATCTACCAGAATGGCGACAAGTACACGGGCCAGTGTCGGCGCGGACGTCCCTGGGGGGAGGGCATCTGCAAGTACGCGAATCAGTCTTCGTATTCGGGAAGCTGGGTCGATGGACTCCGTGAAGGGTACGGCGTGTGCGTCAACGCCGATGGTACGATCCTCGAGGGCGAGTGGAAGAACAGCGTGTATGTGAAGCCAGCGAGGCGTCCATCCAAGTTTGTTGAGATTCCGTTGTCGTCATCATCAAGTGGAGTTCCTCCAGGCGCTCCTTTGTCGTCTAACAACCCAGCTGAGCGCAAACGCATGCTGTCCGTGTTCTCGCAGCAGCACCCAGAGAGTGGATCCCACGAGCACGTGTACTCGAACGGCGACTCATACGATGGCGAGTTTCGAAACTTTATGCGTGACGGCTTTGGCGTGTTCACCGAGTGCGCGACGGGCAATGTGTATGAGGGGGAGTGGAAACAGAACCTTCGTCAGGGCAGCGGCGTGCTCACGTCGGGCATGAAGGATTTCATCTACGACGGTGCATGGGATCAGGATATGCGCAATGGCTACGGCCACTGCGTGATCCGCGGCTGTGAGACCTACAGCGGTCAATGGAAGCAGAACCAGTTCCACGGCGTGGGCAAGTATATTGACGCTGAGGGTCACGTGTACGACGGAGAGTTTGTGAATGGCAAGAAACACGGCATGGGCAAGCAGGTGTTTTGCACTGTGCCGGAGAAAGAGCAGTATTCGGGCGAGTGGAAAGACGGATATCGCGACGGCATTGGCGACGCGATCTTTGCAGATGGTTCGACGTATTCCGGAAGCTGGCGCCACGATCTACGCGACGGTGAGGGCACATTCATCACAGCTGGAACCGGTGGTAGCAGTAGCAGCAATGGCAGCTCGGGTGACAAGTACGTCGGGCAATGGCGCAACGACATGAGAGACGGCGCGGGCATTCTCTATGTCGCGTCCACTGGCGTGGTGAAAGAAGGGTATTGGTCGCAGGACGAGCCGATCGACGATGAGTGGACGATCCAGTTCCCGGACGGCAGCAAATTCACTGGCGCGTGCGTGAAAAGCCGACCGCACGGGCGTGGCGTGTGCAAATACGCGAATGGGGACTTGTACGATGGTCAGTGGGTGAACGGCAAGCGCCATGGACTCGGCACGGGCTTCTTCGCGAACGGAGAGAGCTTCGTGGGTGAGTGGGAGAACAACCACGTCGCGCTGAACGGCAAGGGCAGACTCACGCTCGCGGACGGCACGGTGCACGTCTATTCCAAGTAATGTAAATAATAAGAGCGGCGCACATGCGATTACAATCGTAGCTGGCTATTGATGCCATTTGCCGAGTGTAGCTGTTGGGAGTGGAAGGCGGCCAGGAAGCAAGATGGCTACATTTCGAACTCCCAGGATCTCCAAAAGTACAGTGCGGTGCTGAACTCTACTCTGATACTGTACTGTGCTCCTCTTGATATCATTCGAGTCCCGCGATGACCGCCATCACGAATCACAAAAGAAGATACAAACGCAGCTGTTGCTGTTGTGAACCAGTCAGTCAGTCATAGCTTTTCGTTGTGTCAAAGGGTACGCATGTGGGCTTTTTCGTCGCGTAAGCACACACACACACATACACATACACACAAGACAGAGAACGATCCAAATGTGCTCACGACAAAGGGATGGCAGAAAGTTGTTGGCATAACTCGTTCCTGCAGCAAGTAGGCGAGTACATATGTATTTGCGTTTTGCTTTGAATGTGTATGTGTTTCGCTAGTTGAGAGCATTCGTGAATGGGAGGAGGTTTGCTACGATTTTGTCATTGAGGCTTCGTCTCTTGGGCAAATCTGGTGCAAGATTCACGACATCGGGTGTCGATGACAGCTGTGCATTTTCGATCATAAAGACGACGCAGTATCAAAGCAGCATGTTTTTCATTGGCTGAAAAAAGAAACCCTACCCTTTTATGCGAAAGTCAAAAGTCCAGTGCAGGAATTTGCGTCGTATGCTACGAATATTTCCAAAAAAAGAACATCGTGTTTGGACTGCTGAAGCCACCTTTCAGTCTCGTTGCGTTGCATCGTATTTTGCAACTGTGGCCACAGTGCCTTTGCGCATCGTCTCTGCGTTCGTTCCACTGAAAAAGTGGACACCAGCCAAGACAAAACAAGTCGCGACCACGCGAAGCCAACCAGCCAGCTCTCCAATAGAAACAAGCCACGACCATACAAAAATAGAGTCTATTCGCGTGCATAAGTGCGTGGCGAATAAGCTTTTTCGTTCGAAGTTTAGTTGACGACTGATTTGCACACTCTTCCATCCATCTGCCACCGCTGTTCTCTACAGTACGTCAGGCCGCTCCTGTAGACGCCTGCCGCCCGCCGCCGCCGCCAGCTCTTTACATCGATCCATCGATCGCCCGCAGATCTGTCCACACATCCATCCATTCGCATCCGTCCGTGCGCAGGTCCTCATTCATCCTCATCCCAACCCAACCCAACCCGAGCCAAAAGCAAAGCTGCAACAGAGCCGAGAAACCAGCTGGCAGCCCGAGCGTACCCCAGGACACTGGCCACACAGACAAGGCGGCAGAACAGACAAATAATAACCCACGACGACGAGCGGACCGTAACCCTTTCACTCTCTATCTCTCTATCTCTTCGTTGTCCCGTCAGTACACAGTCACAATCGGCAGACAGCAGATTCTTATAAGCCTGCCGATATGACGGAGGCGCTGACGGTGACGGCGGTCTCGCGCTCGCTCGTGGCCGCCAAGTTCGCCGCGCAGCTCTGCTCCACGTGCCTCAGCTGCTTCGTGGGGCTGCACCACGTGCGCTCCATGCTGCGGCCGGGCCACTCGTCCACCTCAACAGCCACCGCCACGACGTCCACCGCGGCGGGCACGTCGCTGCTCACGCCGTCGCAGCTCCAGACCCAGCGCCGCACGCAGCGCGCGTCCACGCACACGACCGGCACCAACTCACAGGCGAGTGCCTCGGACCTCGCGAACAGCCGGCTCGCACTCCAGCTCAGCCAGCAGAACCGCTCAACCGTCGCACGACCTGGACGAAGACGGCGGCGTCACAGCAGCCAGCCGAAAGCCGCGGCATCCACGCGTATTTTGCGGGTGGCGTGCTTCTCCGACATGGCGTTCTCGATCACAGGCGCAGTGGTGACGGGCGTGCAGCTCTTCGCGCCAAAGCACATGGCGGATTTCCAGCTGATTTTCTGGGCTCAGGCGCCGCACTGGTGCGGTCAGATCGCTTCTTTTCTATGGATGGCGACGCTGGGGCTCTACATCGCGAAGAAGGACAACCGCGCGGCGTTCGACGTCGCGATCGCGCACGCGATCATCTGGCTGCTCGTGGTCTTTTACTGGATACTCGAGCTCTACGCCATGTATTACGATAAGAGCGCGCTGCTGCTGACCGCCAAGATCATCTGGAAAGTGCTCGCGATCCTCTGCTTCCTCATCGTCGGCGTGAGTTGGGCGCTCTTCGCGGCTCGCTGGCGTCTGCAGGCGCGTCGTAAAGGTGCGATGGTGCTCTCTAAGATCCTCTCGTACGCGATCGCGTTCTTCCTGTTCGTGTCGCCGATCGTGATCGTCGACCTCGTGCAGGGACTCGAGGGCGAGTCGAATGACAAGACCGTGTTCTGCTCCATGGTGCTCGCGCTCTGGCCGGCCGCGAACGCGCTTATTTATCTCACCAAGCAGTCGTGCTTCCTGCGCTTTTTCCAGAAACGCCAGCACCAGCACGGCGCCGCCGACGACCTCTACAGCCTGCAGTCACGGAACCAGTCGAATCGCCGCGGTGGTGCACAGGGACAGGGGCAGATCCTCATGTCGCCAAACTCTCACGAGCTCAAGGGGCTCGTGATCGGCGAAAAGATCGGCGAAGGCATCGCCGTTGTGTACAGCGGCAAGTGGCGTGGCGCGAACGTTGCGGTCAAGATGAAGTCACTGATGATCGATAGCACGGAGAACCTCGCCGAGTTCCAGCACGCATGCAACCTCGAAATCCAGGAAGAGGCCGAGGTCATGAAGGGCCTCTGCCACCCCAACATCGTGCTGTTCATGGAAGCTGGGTTTTATAAAGGTTCCATTTGCATCATCAGCGAGTACTGTGCGCGCGGCTCGCTGCGCGACGTGCTCATGCGCTCGAACGTCAAGCACCTGAGCTGGCCGACCAAGCTGCGACTCGCGCTGGGTATCTGCCACGGCATCCAGTATCTGCACAACGCGCACCCACCAATGATCCACCGCGACCTCAAGAGCCCGAACGTACTCGTGGACGACTCGTGGCACGCCAAGATCGCCGACTTCGGTACACTGCGGTTCGCGGAGATCGTGTCCTCGGTACAGAATTTGAGCGGCATGAAGAAAGACACGATGGTCATGACGGGACTGGTGGGTACGACCCGCTGGATGGCGCCCGAAGTGATCCGCGGCGAGAAGATCTACTCGAGCAAAGTGGACATCTACAGCCTTGCGCTCATCCTGTGGGAGCTTATCGAAGGCAAGCTCCCCTTCGAGTCGACGCGCTGGAACCACGAAATCGAGGATTTTGTGCTCCAGGGAAAGCGGCCGCTGATCAAGGACGACCTCTGCCCCATGCGCTGGAAGCTGCTCATCGTGACCTGCTGGCATTCGGATCCGGCGAAACGGCCGACGATCCAGCAAGTGATCAATAATCTGCAGCGCATCGCACGCGAGGAAGTCTGGGACACCACTGGCCCTCGTTTCACCGGCGTGAGCTCCCAGTTCAGCGCGACGCAGTCGTCGTACTCGCAGTCGTCTTTCGTGTCCTCGACCGTATCGGCGTCATACATGGACTCGCCGCCGTCGATCCTCGGTGGGTCATCTCTGCTGCGTGGGTCGTCGCTTGTGAGCGGCTCACTGATCCTCGGTGGTGGTCTCGGAGGTACGGCGACCAAGCCTACTCGGAGAAACCAGTGGTCCCGACTCTCAGACACGCTCGAGGAGCAGCACCAGTTCGTGTCCGACTCGAGCAGCAGCTCCATGGACGAGTACAGCTCGAGCATCACGATCCTCGAGCCGCCCGTGGATGACGGCGACTTCTCCAGTGAACGCCAGCGAAGCAAGAAACCCAGCTGGCAGCTGCCGCAAGGCTCAACGATGAGCCTCGAGGAAGATGAGCGCCAGATGGAGCTGAGCATGTCGGACCTGGAGATCGGCGGCAGCAGTTTTTTCAGCGCGCAAGATTCCGAGTTGTCAAATAATACCGCGATCATCGAGTCGTCTCCGAACGGGAGCTTCGTTGTCACTATTTAAGAATCCTCACAGAACAACACGGAAATGTCAGGGGATAACAAATTATAAACCCGCAAGTGTTATAAGTGAGATCACCAAACCTGTTGCTGTGGGTTTACTTCTTTTTCTTGCCACCGCCGCCTTTCTTCTTGCCCTTCTTCATGCCGTCAGCTTCGGCGCGCGGTTCAAGAGCGCAAAGATGTCTCCAGGGGGCGACGCATCGACCTGGAACGACTGGATTTTCGCATTCTCCTGCGCCAATTCAAGTCAAAAGCAAGTGTTGTTAGCTCGAAGATACCACTACTACAAGAACATGAACAATACTCACAGGCGCTAGTGCTGGCAGGAGAACGTTCGCGCCATCCACTTCAATCTGGTTGAACGTGAAGTCCACGTGCGCCAGCGCTTTGCTGCGAGTGAGCGCGTCTCGGAACGCTGCGAGTGCCTCCATGTTCTAGCCAACACAACAACAACAAAAGAACCAGCGTCAGAAGCAAGGAGCAGAAGCAGAGATATCAGGTAAGCATGTCCGGTGATCTACGGTCTCACGTGTCGGATAGGTTGAGTGTCGCGAGAGTGCTGGAGCGCGCAAGCCCAAGCGAGAGGTGATAGAGCCCTTCGTCGCCAAGCGAGTTGCCCTGGGGCGAGAGCGTCTCAATGGCGCTGCCCAGCGTGCTCATCAGCTGCGCGAGCGTGATCGCCCCCTCGGAGCTAATTCCGCAGTAGTCGAGGTGCAATTGCAACACGATTCTGGTTGTTAGTCTACCTGTCTGTCCACTTGATAAAACACGGAGAAGCAAAGGTAGCTTATCACCTTCAAGATCGTGTTCGTGAAGAGCCCCTCGCAGAGCGCTGCTACGCCAGCGTCGCCGATGGCGAAATTGTACTTGAGATTGATCGTGAGCAGACCGGGCTGCTTCTGCGCTCTCAGGGCATCCACGAGCGATTTCCATCTAGAATGTGATGGATAGCATGCCTCGTGTGAGTCTATACTTCAGTTAATGCACGACCTCAAAAGATCTTGAGCTCTCTCTTACTCACCCGTCCTCATCAAACGCAAACAGTCAGAAATGATGACAATAGAGACTACGTGACTGCAATGGTCGATGAGCCCACGCACGTTCACGAGCTTTTCTTCCTCTTCGCCGCCACGCAGGATGTCGTTCACGTGCGTGTTCACAGGCGCGCCGATCAACCTGCATCATGTGAGTACAAATGAGATTGAGATGAGAGCAGCCAGAAGAAGATAAACCCACACACACATGCGCACAGACGCACACGTACTTGCAGAGTTTGCCGTAGTTGGCGAGCACCATTTGCCGCGTGACAGCGTTCTCGTCCTCGGTGGCGGCCTTTGTCTTGGCGCCCGCGCTCTTCTTGCTCATGCTACCCACTGTACGCGCTTGTTTGCTTGGGTCGTTGCCCAAACAAATGCAAATGCGCAACATGCGAAGCGAAACGACGCGCGTTGAAGCTGATAGAGTGCTAGTTGAAGCGAATGTTGCTTCAATGTTAGCAGGTGGGAGCACATTCACGTCACTTTCGAGCAACGCCACAGCGAATGTTGCGTCAACTTGAACGTTCGTTAGGTTGGTTCCAACTGACGTTGGCAACATTGAAAATGAAAACCGAGGTGGTTATAAGGCAAAGAAAGGCCTTCAAAGTAGTTTTGTTCAATTGATAGACAGACACCTCACAATGTTAAAAGTTGACGAATCTGCTTACAAGTCGTTGTTCTTCGATCGCTGCCAGAAGATGGGTCGGTCAACTTCCGCCCGCGACAACTGGAAAATCCGCCTCACCACGCTGGAGTCCAGCGCAGTCCATGCCTTCCCCCAGATGAAAGCGGGCGATGGGGCAAATTCACTACGCTGAAGAATGCGAGTTTCCAGCGGCAACAACTTTGAAAGTCCATGATGTCAACCGTAACAGCTCATAACTGATATCTGTTGATCAACGCTGCTGATCCAGCGAATGTTGCTTCAGCTCAGCTACATGAGATACATTCAAAACACGTTCAAGCGACATCATTCATTGATGTCGCCTGACCATAAGGAGCAACAAATGCTATAAAAATGTTGCTCCAACTCTGCACTGGTGCCACCTCCACGACAGAACGAGGTCGAGAGCCGAGACCAAATGTTGCATCAACAGCATGGACGGTTGCCTCGCGCAACCTTTCCCGTCCGCTTTCCAAAAACGTGCTCAATTCTTTTTTTTGTGTCTCGCAAAGCAACTTGAAGGCATTTTCAGGCGCACGCACGCACCGGAAGGCGGAAGAGCCGAGGAAGGAGGAGGAGCTCCATAGAAACCCCAGTTTCTTAACAAAGGAAGAGAAGAGAGGCGAAGAGAAGCGCAGAGAAGAGAAGAGAAGACGGGGATGGCGCCGCTCAACGCCAACGGAGAAGGTGGCAGTGGCGGTGGCAGCAGTTCCAATAGCAACGCCAGCGCTACACCGGACGGCTGGGACACGTCGATGCCCGTGATCATCGCGGCGAACCGCCTACCCGTGCGGGTCACGCGCAGAGAGACGCCTCGCAGCAAGATCGCGAGAGCTACTGGTGTTGGCGATGGAGATGACGACTCTACAGATACTAACGGCGACAGTGACGTGCCGACAGTGCAGGTGGAGTGGGAGGTCGAATGGGCCGGCGACCGCGTGATCGAAGCGCAGAACACGTTCTCGCACCACGAGATCTCGCAGCGCGCGAGCATCAAGTTTGTCGGCCGCATCTCCGAGTTCGCGATCCCGCTGGATGAGCAGCGCGAGCTCGCGCGCAAGCTGCAGGAGTTCAACTGCTACCCGGTGTTCGTCGCCGAGCAGGAGGCCAAGCTCTACTACGAGGACTACTGCAAGCAGACGCTCTGGCCCACGTTCCACAACGTCGTGGACGTGTACAGCCCCGTGGACGTGGTGCTGGATGTAGATAACGAGCCGTCTGAAGAGCAAGTAGCGGATGAAGAGAGCAAGAAGAAGAAGAACGAGAAGACGGAGACGAGCGTTCCCGTGTGGAACCCCAACAGCCAGAAGCTCGCATGGCAGGCGTATGCGAACGTCAACCAGCTCTTCGCGCAGGTATGATCGATAGATGGATCTTCGTGCGTGTTTATGCTGTGCTCTCTCATGACTGATGCATTGAGTTTCTTATATTATTGTAATGTGTTGTTAGAAAATCTGCGAGCTGTACGAACCGGGGGACATAGTGTGGGTACAGGACTACCACCTGCTGCTCACGCCATCGTACATTATCCGCAAAGTGCGCGGCGCGAACATCGGACTCTTTCTGCACGTGCCATTCCCGTCGTCTGAAGTGTTCCGAACGCTCTCGGCGCGCAAAGAGATCCTGCGCGGCATGCTGAACGCCGACCACATCGGCTTCCACCTCTTTGAGTGAGTCGCATGCTGCCATTCTTCTGAATCTGTTCCATGATCTCTGATACTAACACTGTGGTGACCGTGACGGCATTACAGATATGCGCGCCACTTCATGTCGGCGTGCAAGCGCATTCTCGGTCTCAGCTACCACCCAATCCTACGCGGTCAGCTGGGCATCGACTATGGTGGTCGCCGAGTCGCAGTGACGTGCAGTCACATGGCGATCGACGCCGGACGCATCGAAGATACGCTGCTACAAGAGAGCGTGCGCGAGAAAGTCGTCGCGCTGCGCCAAAAGTACATTGGCAAGAAGATCTTTGCGGGGTGTGATACCGTCGAGCGCCTGAAAGGCATCCCCTGCAAGCTGTTCGCGTTTGATGCGGTAAGTTTATATATGTGCTGCCTGGTCTCACGCACTGTTATGGGATTGTTTGTGCTAACGTTGTTTGTTGGGATCGTTTAGTTTCTGGAACGATGTCCAGACTTCATCGGCAAGGTCATGCTGGTGCAGAAAGGCATTCATCGCCGCGGCCGCGTGACCGACTATCTGCAGAGCAAGAAAGAGATCGAACTGATCGTGCACTCGATCAACAAGAAGTACCAGACGCGAGCAAGGGGAAACGTCGTCGACTATGAGGAAGTGGGCGAGTTCGCGTTCAAAGACCGCATTGCGCTCTGGCGTGTCGCGGACGTGCAGATCACGACGGTGCTGCGCGACGGACTCAACACGATCCCGTTCGAGTACATTGTCGCGCACAAGTAAGTTATACAGCTCATGCCAACAATACAGTGATCAACAAGCTAAATGCTGTGTGTGTGTGTATCTGTAGGACCTCAGCTGGAGTACTGATCTTAAGCGAGTTCTCGGGGAGTAGTCGACTACTAAGTGGCGCGATCACTGTGAACCCGTGGGAGCTCGACCAGGTGATTGACGGGCTCCGCGACGCAGTGTACATGTCACCGAAGGAGCGCGACTACAGACGCGACTGCGACTTCCAGTTTGTGTCAGCGAACCCACCGCGGCGATGGGCGAAGTGCGTGCTGACTGACATTGTGAACGCGAGGAAGAAAGAAGACACGTTTGTGTACATGGGCACGGGCTTTGGACTCGACTTTCGAGTCATGGAAGTCAGCGCCGACTTTCGGGTAAGTGGAGACGCTATTAACTGCCTTTGTAAGTGATTTAGGATTTCCATCACTGACAGTTGCCACGATTTCAATGCTGTCTATTGCTAGAAACTCACTGAGCAAGAGGCCGTCCCTGCCTATCGAACAAGCAAGGCGCGCGCGATCTTTATCGACTACTACCGGACCCTCGCGCCGGATGTGTCGAAAGTGATGGGCGTGCGTTGGCCCGACGTGCCGCTCAATGCGCTATCCACGCTCGAGCACTTGTGCAAAGATCCGCGCAACACGGTGTTTATTGTGAGCGGATGCAACTGCGACTTGCTGACGCAGAAGTTCGGTGGTGTCCCGGGCCTCGGGCTCGTGGCAGAGCATGGCTATTTCATTCGACGAGCGCTTCTCGGGAACGATGCGCGAATCGGACGGTACGCTACTGTTTAATATCGCCGTGAACATTATATCGCTATTCAAATCCTTGCTAATCATCAGTGTCTGAATTTGTAAACTGTCACAGACCCTGGGAACGCCATGGCGATATGTTTAACACTGAAGCGAGTTCGCGAAACTGGCGAGAAAAAGCGGAAAAAGTGATTGAAATGTACGTCGATCGCACGAACGGATCGTCCCTGGAGCTTCGCAAGAGCGCCGTACTGTTTCGATACGGGAAATCAGATTTCGAGTTTGGTGCACTTCAGGCGGCAGAGCTCAAGGAGCACTTGGAGGGCGTCTTTCAGGTTTGTTATAGATATTAGAAGGCTGTTGATGCTAAATTGTTGACTGGTACTCTAACACTAATGTCTCGCTGATATGCACTTTGTAGGGATGGCCGCTGGATGTGATCCAGGGCAAGGACTACATTGAAGTCCGACCAGAAGGGGTTGGTAAAGGCAAGGTGATTGAGTATATTTTGGACAAGATGCGCGCCGATGGGAACCCCGCAGATTTTGTGCTGTGCATCGGAGACGACGTAGCGGATGAGCTCATGTTTGAGAAGCTCAACGAGATGATCGGCAATGCTGAGATTCCACGAGGTACGTTGATGCCTGCCTACATGCTACAGTGCTGTGATTGTAATGAGGATAAAAGACGAACTAACTGGTGCTGGCTTTTATGGTGCTATAGAAAAAGTGTTTACGTGCACCGTTGGCCAGAAACCGTCGAAAGCTGAGTTCTTTGTGGACGATTACACGGATGTCATTGCGCTGCTCAAGTCGTTGAAAGTCGTGTCCACAAAGGTACGCTCTCAACAATACTGAGCACAACTGAGATCCCTGGCACAATTCACTCACTGATGTCTATTTGTTTTACCAATGTTGACCGTGCAGTCGAACCGCAATTACTCCCTGTCGGATATGCAGTCGTTCATGAAAGAGTCGCCGCGACCAATGATCTCGAGCTCGGCTCCAAGCGCGAGCTTTACGCGCAATGCCAACTCGGACTCGTCCTTTCGACGCACTTCCAGTCGATATGCTCTGCAAAACTCCTTGTAAGTTTGTCAGTGTTTGGAATGGTATGCCAGCGCTCCTTCTCGATCTAATCTGTGAATTGCGCTGTTGGTGACTGTGATCTCAATCAGGACCCCTGTGATCGAAGAGGACCAACTAGCCGCGAATGGAGACATGAACGCGCAGTTTGAAAATGGTGGACGGCGTGCGAGTACTGGCGGACCGCGGAAGAAGTCGAGTTGGCTTGGCCGTTTCCAGCAGTTCGCTGTGTTTGTGCTCGTGGTGCTGATCCTCCGTTGGAGGAAAGGCATCAAGAATCCGCGCGAGAAGAAGCTGCTCATGTACCTGCTCGCGTCCATCGGCATTGCCTGGTCGGTGCGCAAGATCCGGAGCAAGTCGGACAACTAAATTGTATTTGAACCGAGGTACAGAAACAAATTCGGTAAATGATTATTTGCTTTAGTTATGCGAAGTGTGTATTGATGAAAAATCCAAAGTGAACAAATTAGGAAAAGCTCTGCGAAAGCGAAGATGTGAATCAAGATTGTGTGTGGTCTAGTGAAGATCCATTACGTTGTGCAGCTCCTACATGGAGATCTCGTTCTCCGAGCACCACTTCTTCATGATGCGACCGATGTACTCGACCTGCGGGTTGTTGGTGGACTTGAGGATGCCCAGTACCTCTTCGAGCTCGGAGCGCGTGGCTTTACCAGCGACCACGCGCTGGAAGACCCCAACGCAGGCGCCACGCTTGCCTTCCCGGTACTCTGGGTCCGGGTCGAGCCGCTCCAAGATATCGAACGCCTTGGCGGCGTAGAGGAACTCACCCATTTTGTAGCAGTCATGCGCGATGAGCTGCAGCAGGTTGAACGAGTCGTCCGAGTTGTCGAGCTTCAGGTACAGGTCCCAGGCCGCCGACGGGTTGTGGTTGAGGGTGTAGCACCGGCAGAGCCAGCTCACATAGCAGTAGCCGTGGCGGTAGTCCTCGCGCTGCACGCGTAGCAGCGTCTCGAGTGCCTCCTGGTGCGCGCCAGTGTTGCAGAGCGCGACGCCGTAGTTCCAGTTGAAGTCGTCCTCGATCAAGCAGTACAGTGCTGCTAAAAACTATAGGCGTACCTATACTTTTGCAAACGTGCAGCCAAAAAATAATTTTCTGGAAACAAAGCTCGGCTCAAAGACTTTAGATATAAAGCCCAATCATCGCCAAAAAAACAT
>JAADVN010000477.1:0-17841 GCA_023335535.1 Globisporangium spinosum | reverse complement strand
GGCATAATCTTGCGTCACGGGCTGGTCAGGTGTAAGACTTGTTCCAGGCTGTGGAACCGAGATACGAACGCTGCGTCGAACATCTGGAAGAGGGCGATGAGCGCGATCCAAGGCGAGGGTCGCCCCGCGTACCTTCAAAGCGTCTCAGTGGGGCTTCGTCGTTTTCCACACCCACGATTGACAGTTAATTGTTAAAAAGGCCGCGAACTGGATCTTCAGAATTCAGATTTTCTGAATTTCTGCATTTCCATCTTCTGGATGGAGATGGGAGAGAACGGATGCAGACATCTTGATTTGAGTATGCCCTTTCATCAACGGTGATAACAACCGATAGAAGCCTTATCTGCTACTGAATCGAAATCCGAGGGCAGTGCCAGTGCTGATCACCAAGTCGACTGACTGGCTGACTGACTGCTGGTCATGATGCGAATATCCCCCACCTGTTTTATGAGCTCGCTCGCGTTGAATTTCTTGGCACAGATGGCCACGGAGCTGCCCGCTTGCGCTTTTCAAGTGTTCTGAGAACGCATGGCGTCCTGACAGGCACCCGATTCCAGATCCCAAATCCGTGTAGAAGATTGATTTGTGCGCCAACTACGCTCGCCAACTTCACTGTACTTTGGCGTAGTTTGGAAAGGGAAATCTTGGTGCTGGTATCTACGGGAATCATGGACGGGCTCAGGAGCGAGCGAAAGTGATCTTATATCTTTTCGTTTGCGGATCTCCAGAGCCCTGGAACAGTATGGCACGGGGCTGGAAGTCTTCTTCCTTCATATTGGCGCAATGAGTGCGTCACTCGCCAATTGACAGATCAATTCAACCATTCAAATACAGTGATCGTACAATGAATCGCAATCCAACTTTGTTCAGAAATGCATGACTGGCACTGCACACCACGAACCATGCTCATCAGCCTGCGTATTCTCACTTGAAGATTCCGTTATCACGATTTGCACGATGACCTTGCCACAGTCGCAGACATGAGTCCGCAGCTACAGTAGGTACCTAGTACTCAGATGCGAGCAGCGACTCAGTGTCCGTGGTGTCGTCGTCCAGAGGCAGCGTCGTCTTCTTCGACTGGTGCGATCGGTTCAACACCGAGCCATTTTGGTAGTCAAGAATGTTGAGCAGCACGCCCACGACGCTGCCGAGGATGCCAAACGTCACAAAGAGCATCTCGACGCCCGGGATGTACTTGCCCTCGTGGTTGTACTCCTCCGCGACTGCCAGCGGGAACAGCGCCAAGCCAATGTTCTACAGTAGCGAAGATGATAAGTACCCAAGTCAGGATTTGTAGAGCAAACGAGTTAAGCAGCACTTTCAATTGTACCTGAATGGAGGTGATCGCCCCGTACGCGCTTCCAACATGCTTTGGCTCGACAACGTCTACAAGAAATGGAGGTTAAGTCAGTACAAGTAGGTTCAGAAGATCAAACACAAATAACCTTACATGGAACTGATGGCCACAGCGCCGCAGCAAACACGCTATAAGACACGCCTTGGAGTACCAATGGGATGTACAGACTCACGTGCGTGAGACCCAGCATCACGTGCACCATAGTGAGCGAGACTGGCGCGACGAGCGCCAAGAACGCGCGCAGCCCGATGCGGTCGACCATGAACCCGAGGAACGGCGAGATCACCGCCGAAATGATGTACGGGATGCTCATCGGCGTCGCAGCTTTCTCGGCAGCCTCTGCTTTCTTGGCGCAGTAGATCTTTGTTAATGGACCGTTCTTCCAGCCTTCATCATCGCAGTTAATCTTGCTCTCAGCGATGAGCGGTGGCGAGGTGGAGCAGTTAAATTGGTCCTCTGGGTGCTTGATCGTGCAGTTCGCAGACAGCAATGGGAGCGGCCACGAATATGGAGGCACGGGCGGGCAGTTTGGAGCGATTTTATGGCACACAAAGTCGTCAATATACTCGCCTTGACCGCAACGAGCACACGCAGCTGGCGGGTCCTTGAAGAAATCCCGCTCCATGAGCAAGCTGCTCGCGACGTTGTTGAACGGGATCACGCAGCCGTACACGACGACACAACTAAGCGCTAACAGCCAGAACGCAGGACGGAAGTGGCGGATGTCGCTAAAGCTGATACTGCCGCTGCTAGTGGTGGTTGCATGTTTGTTACCGCCTTTGCGAAGCGACTGTGCTGCACACTCGGCGCGTCTGTCGATCGGGATGACCACGAGCACTGCAAGCGACGACAGGATGCACATGATCACGCCGAACCAGAGCGCTCCAGATACACTTGATGCTCTCGCAATCGCGGGACTGAGCTCGTTGTTGATGACGCTCCCGAGTCGAGCCACGCTCAAGTTGATACCAAGCGCGAGAGCTACAACACATGAAAATTCCATGCAGGATACATTATCAGCCCAGACGCGATGCATGGTATTCAGGTCGTGAGGCATTGAGATCTTTACACACCCAACTCGCTGTTCTTGAACCAGGACGCGACGAGCGTGCCCTGCGCAACACCCAGACTCTCTCCACCAAAGCCAAAGACGACGCGGCCTGCGAGCATCAAGTTGAAGTTGGATGTCGAGCTGCCGATCGCGAAGACGATCTGGCCCACGAGGATCGCCATCGAGAACGTGAGCAGCATGAGTCGCGCACCAAAGCGGTCCACGAACACGCCGCCAAAGAACGGCAGCAGCACATTCGGCACCGAGTACAGTGTGTACAACAAGTTCTACACATCCTCACCACCACCATATCATTGCATTAGACATTGCGCAAGCACCATAGCGCATTCACACACACAGGTTGCATGGTCACGTACAAAGAGGAACTCGAAGCGCTCCTTGGGGTACTGGTTGAAGTGCTGCTGCAGCTGGCTCTTGAGCGCTGCGGGGTTGTCGAAGCAGTAGTAGTTGCCGATCATGAGCACGCACGAGAGCAGCAACACGACCCAGCGCACGCTCTGCTGGCTCTTCTCCATGGTCTCCGGAGCGGCTTCTTTCTCTCTCTCTCTCTCTTGTAGTCTTCTGCTTGTGCAAAATTCTGCTTGTGCAAAAAGCTCCCACCTGAGGATCGCTTTTTGAAACAGAGAGAGAGAGAAGGAAGGAAAACTCCCGCTTAAGTGCGAGTTGAAGTCGAGCCAAAACGACACACACACTTTGCTGTTTGCGGAAACGGTGACACAAAGCACAACGAACATTGTGCTTGAGTCGGCGCTGTAGAAGAAGATATCTGATTGCTGAAAGGCAGCCAGATCTAGCAGAGCGCTATGATCATTATGGACGGACGTATGGGTGAGGAAAAGAGATCCATCGTGTCGTCTCCGTGTGTTAGTGTTCGTGTCGTTCGTTCACCTTGTCATAGGTTTCACCTCGCGCTGCTTGATCTCTTCCAGTCCCACCCTCCCTCGTCAGAATGACCCACACACATGTGTCACTCAAGCGAACTCACGAGTCACCCATCTTGTCAACGTGAACAGGTGGGGTGGGCAGGATCACTCATCAAAAATGCGCGCATTTTGTGGTGGGGATTGACAAAATGCAGTGGAGATGCTCCATTCGTTTCCCCGCCAGTTGGCGCGCATCGTGGCCGTCAAGATGCCGCCCTCGCACGCGAGCGACCGCCACCCGGCGCTGCTGCGCTGGCTCGTGCTCGCGCTCTCGTGCTTCCTCATGATCGGCAACTACTACTGCTACGACAACCCCGCGGCGCTCAAGAGCCAGCTGCAGCAGCACTTTGGCGCCTACTCGCGCGATGTCTTCGAGATGCGCTTTGTGAGTGCATATGCGTATGAGGCTGTGCTGCTGCTCTATAGCCGATATAATTGTATGTGATGTTATGTGTACATGCGTGTCTTATTACGACAGAACCTCCTCTACACGCTTTACTCGATCCCCAACACCGTGTTCCCGTTCTTCGGCGGCGCGTTCGTCGATCGCTTCGGCATCAACACGGCGCTGCTGCTCTTTTCATCGTTTATTCTGGTGGGGCAAGTCATTTTCGCATCTGGGTCGTCGTTTGTCAGTTTCAACTTGATGCTGGTGAGTGTGTGTGTGACTGTGCGTCATTGGGAAGCTGGTGTCAATCTGGGCGTTTGCGAAACAGGACTAATAAGACTATCAACGACTGTAATTGTGCATAGATTGGCCGCTTTGTCGTCGGTCTCGGTGGTGAATGCCTCTCGGTTGCTCAGGGTGCGCTCGTGGTCGAGTGGTTCAAGAACGAAGAGATTGGTGCGCTGCTCCTGCTTTACGTGCAAAAATTCTACCAAACTGCGAGCTCAATCATCATTTCTAACTGTGTCATATATTTGTTATCGCTTCACCAGCGTTCGCCATGGGGCTCAACCTGAGCATTTCTCGTCTCGGAAGCGTGATCAATAACGAGCTCAGCCCCATTATCGCTGAGGCCACAAACGTATCGATCGCGCTCTGGGTCGGCGTCTTGATGTGTGTCGTGTCCACCGTGTCCGTTCTGCTCATCATCTGGATCAACATGCGCGTGAAGCAGCCAAAGAGGCTCCAGGCTCTCATGGTAAAAAACTTTGGCGATGACGAAGACGACGGCTTTGTTCCCGAGAGCATCACGCTCAGCGACGTGAAGGATTTCCGCCCAAGCGTCTGGCTGCTCGTGTTTAGTGCGATCGTGATTTACGGATGTGTGATCCCGTTCAACAGTGTGGCGAGCAGCTTGCTCATGGAGCGCGACTACTTCAAGCAGCCGCCGCACACGTGTCTCCGCTGTGGTGAAGGTGCGTACGCCGATCTCCTGGATTGTAATGAAATTGCATCCGAGTGTCCAAGCGTCCCACCCTATGCGTGGCCACTACCAAAGCTGTCTGCGAACTGCTTGATCTCAGAACCACAAGACCAGCTCAATTGCTCCTCTGCAAGTCCGTACATCGAAGACTTCAAGATCAACTGCGACGACGATGCCTGGAAGAACGGACCGCTGACGAAGATGTACTGCGAGAAGAAGACCGAAGCTGCAGTGAAAGCTGCGACACCGATGAGCATTCCGTACTTGATCTCAGCGACAGTATCTCCGTTCCTGGGCTTCCTCATCGACCGCATGGGTCTTCGAGCATTGCTGAACCTCGTCGCAGCTGTTGTGCTCATCGTCGCGCATAGTTTGCTGGGGTTGACGACCGTGACGCCATTCGTCCCGCTCATCCTGCAAGGCGTCGCCTACACTGTGTTTGCGAGCGTCGTGTGGCCGTCGATTCCGCTCATCGTCGAAGAGCACCACATCGGCACCGGCTACGGCGTGCTCACAGCTGCAATGGTGCGGGCCTCCCTCTCATTGCTGTCTGCGATCCTGTCACGTGTACTGTTCTTGATGTGGTACTGACTTATCTGTTGCGCATGCCTGCTGTTTGTGCTTGTGCATGTGCAGAATATTGGGCTGACGTTCTTCCCAATCGTCGTCGCAACGCTCTACGAGCACGCGCACCGGTACATCCCGAACGTGGAGCTCTTCTTCATCGCACTCGCGACACTCGGAGTGCTCAACGGCATCGCGCTCAACGCGTACGACTGGAAGCACCACTGGGTGCTCAACCGGGGCGCCGTCTCCTCTGAAGACCCATCGTCGTCTTCTCACAAGCACAAGGAGCTCTTGCCAGATGAGACGACGAGTCTCGTGTCCTGTTGAAATGGACGACTGGCTAAAAATCACTTTAGTGTCAGTCATAAAATGGAAAATTGAATCGTACTTTGACGGAATCGACACAAAAGAGGGACAAATGAGTCATTCCTGTTAAAGTAGCACCTGCACCTCTTGGGTACGTGGGGGCGAGTGCCATTTGTCAAATCCCAGTCGGCAACTTTCAACTTTTACACCTGCAATCACGCATTCACTCGAGATATTTTCCCAGCGGCACGCCTTCCCAGGTGTAATCGAGTTGTATTTTCCTGAGCAAGTTCATTTGTGCCTCCATCCAATTCCCAATTCAATCCCACCCACTGGTAGAAATCAGTGAAATCAGACTCAACCCTGAGATTTCTCTTGACGCGTCGTAACGTTAGCGAATCGCTTCGACATTTTCCAGCCAATCAACGTTCGTATTTTCTTTAATAGCTGATATCATTGGCTAAAATAGAATGCTTGGTGCTTGACAGCGTGGCATCACATGTTCAGAAATCAGTTGCCAAACCTGTGGATATGCGTGCGGCCAAAGTGAGCAAGAGCGGATATGGGTCTTGCGCTTGCGCAGGCAGAGCGGGTATGAGTGGAGGATGGAAGAAGACGAAGATCAGGAGGGAGTGGTGTGTGGGTAAAGCTCTCGCTCCTTTGTGTCTGTTGTTGTGCCTTGGACTGTGTAACACTGTGTATGGCTACAGAAACTACACGGAGCTCTTCGATGGACGGACAGACTCACGCACGCGCAAGAGATGCGTCCTTCTATTCCTTCTTCCTAGAGTGTAGACGCGGTCAGCAAAACCACAAGAAGCCGAGAGCTGAGCTTCAAGTGTCCTGAGAGCTCCACCAGGTCAACCCACAACAGTTGACCCAACCACAACATTATTGACAGAGAGAGCCGCTCTCAGCCAGCTCTAAGGATTCCCGAATCACTATCATTCCTACCTGATTGGCTGATAGGTTAACTTCTTGGTTGGTAAGCTCTGCTTGTTTGGCTTGCTTGGTCTGTGATATATACTACGCAGTAGTACTTCCGACCATCCTATCAATCAATCTAACCTACAATCTATCTATCTCTATCTGGATATGTAGACACACAAGCACGAGAAATAGAAATCAAGCCGCCACGAGAGCCATGCGAGAAGAGACGTAGAGAGCGCCATCGCCGTCGCTGATCGCGCTCGACAGGACGTTCACGAGCGCTGACGAAGCAGTCAAGGCGGTGCAGCAGTTCGCTCGCTCGGTGCAACAGCGACGGGTCCGAATCCAGCAAGTCAGTGCAGCAGGTGCGACTAGTGGCTCTGAGGGCTCCAAAGTCCCCAGCAGTAACAACAGCAGAAGCAGCAGTAATAACAAAGGCAGAAGGCACTCTATCCAGTGCAGACCATTCTCGACGGCTGGGTCAGATGCTACGCTGCTGGCTACCCCTGCACCCTCCTCCCCGTCAGTCAGAAATCAGGCGCACGTCCTCACCCCTTCGACCACTTCTTCGATACAACTTGGGTGCGAAAATGGTCCCTCCAGGTGCAAGTGGGTCTCTGGGCTTGAGTAGGCTGATAGCGGCGGCAGCGCATAATCGTCCCCGTCACGCTGGCGAGTGTCCTTCTCGGACCTGAACCACGGCCTGCAGTGCTGTAGGGGGAGTGGTTTTGCTGGTACGAGTAGTAGCTCCAGGAACAGTATGGACGACGACGCGGAGCTGCGGCTGCACCAGCTTTTCGCTCCAGCCCCGGCCTCAGACACCACCACTACTGCCAACAGCAGCAGCCACGGAGCAGGATTACAGGTTCCAGCCAATGGTACCTCAGAGGCGTTTTTCCAGCACCAGCAAGTTGGTGGGGTCGTTGGAGCTGCACACAGGTACTTTCCCAGCTCTTCTTCCGGACCAGCAGCAGCAGCAGTAGGACCGGATAGCTCAACGTCCTTGGACAGCTTTGAGCTTGAAAAGTACGCGATCAACCACGTCGCGAACAGTTTTGCGCCGTTGCCCGTAGAGCTTCCGTCGATGATCTTCGACATCGCGGGCTTTGCTGCTCCTCACCACACGCACCACCAACTCTGGGACGAAAGCGGCTTCTAGTACCAGCAGCAGTATCAACACCAGTATCGCCAGCAGCAGCAACAACAACAACAGCAGCACCTAGATAGCGGTCACTCAACCCTGCTAGGTGCCGAGCCATCCAGAGTGTTCGCTGTTCACGGTCACATAGCGACGAACAGTAGCCACCGAGACGTGACCGGACCAGCTACCGCTTCTCCGGTATCTTCCCAGTCACGCCCTGTGGCGCCATCAGCATTATCACCAGGCGCCACCCATTCACTACTCGCAGAGAAGCAGAACGTGACGCTAAACACGAAGATGCGCTGGATCGGCGCCAAGGAGGCGTCGAAAGCCGTGAACGACTACACGCTCTTCGTTCAGAAGAAGCGCGCGTGCATGGACAAGAAGACGAGCGGCAGGCGCAACAAGAAGTATATCTGCTCGTGCACAGACTGTAGCTGGTTTGGGCGGCTCATCAAGGTCACGAAATCCGACAACTGGAAGATCTCGTCCATGCAGCTCGCGCACTCGGACAGCTGCACTGGGGAAGTCCAGCCGAGCGCACGCCAGCTCGCAGAGCTCAACGCGATGCGCAACCGCGTTATCACAGCGAGCAGCGGTTCGAGAAAGCTAGAGATTACCCACGACGATGCTGAGTATCGTGGTGGAACTGGTCGTGGCGGTGCACTTGGTGGTCATGAGGGCGAGTGGCTGCTGGTACAGACTGATTTCACGGCCGAAGGCGAGAGTCTCGGCGTGAAGATCCCCGTGCGACTCGCGTACCGCGCGAAGAAGATCCTACAGGAGAACTCGGCCAATTCGTCATTCTCCATCAATGCGATCGTGGAAGGCGTGATGGGGCTGCCCGGTCACGACCTCCAGGGGAAGATCGCAGAGAGCTACAAGCTGCTACCGATTCTGTTGCAGAAATTCTCAGACCTGAACCCCGGATCCGCTGTGTGTCTGAAGAAAAACGAGAAAGGGCGGTTCAAGAGCGCGTTTGTGCTCTCGACCGCGCTTTCGGACCTGGCGCTGTCACTACAGGGTGCGTTTGGGCTGGAGATTGTTCCGTGCGGGAATAGCAGTGCTAGCAGTCCAAGGACTCCACCGAGGTGCAATGGCTATTTCATCGTGTTCCTAGGCAAAGACAGCAACTTGGAGCACCGCGTGATCGCGTTTGGGCTGATCCCGACGCCCGACACCGAGAACGTCGCGTGGTTCCTGCGCTCGCTGCACAACGCCGGTTTCCAGATGGGCGAGAACGTGCCTGTGTTCCTCGCGTATCATCAGCTGAGGGCTTTGGCAGCGCTCCGCCGCGAGTTCCCACGCGTGCTGCCGATGTTCTGCGTCGAGAGCTTCGTTCGCGCGATCGAGCAGCAGCTCCTCGGGGTCTCGCAGGCTAATCTCGACTTCGTCAAGCACCAGGTCCGACTTGCGAGCTTAGCGGAGACTGTCGAGACTTTTCACGCGCAGCTGAGTATCGTCTCGCAGCATTTCCCATCGGTCACGAACTTTCAATTGAGCTTCGACGCATCGCTCTGGATGCTGCACGCGAGCCGATCAGTGAAGTACCAGTGGATCTCCACGGGTTTCCGCGAATACCTGAGCGCCGAAGTGGAGATCATCAAGACCAAGAGACCTATTGAGCGAGGAGCTAGCCGTCCATTGCGCAGTCAGCAGCAACAACGGCAACTGCCTCATACAGACGAGAGCGGCGGCTATGATGTCCAGCGCATCAAGAGCATCCAGCTCGCAGACTTTGACACAATGGTGCCGCTCGAGATTATTTACCAGTTCCTGCTCCATTATTTACACATCGAGACCCGTCGCGCAGTTGATCTGACGAGTGCACTTGCATCTCCTCAGGTGCGCACTACGATCATCATGACCATGAACGCGCAGTCGCAGTCGCTCGTGCGGCTCGCGCCAGGCGCTGAGAAGCTCTTTCACCAGGAGCTGTTCGAGTCACAGCACGTCGAGGTCTGCGCGTCCGAAGATCCAGCGATCGCGCCTGTGCTCAGCAAGTGCGCGACCGAGGGCGTGGGGCACAGAGTACACATGGTCGACCGGAGGTGCTCGTGCGCCACGATGTACCAGATGGGCATCCCGTGCCGCCACTTGATTGCAGCTGCGCGCGCGTTCAAGGGCGAGAAGGTGATCCTCACGGGCTGCGACAAGGTCTACACCATGGCGGTGTACCAGCTTGGCCTCTAGCGCCAGAGCTCTCTGGAGGACCGCATGCCCGCGTTTGGAGGGCTCAACCGAGACTCGAGTATGTATCCTGCGCCGATCTACGGTAGCTTTAACGCAATGGAGGGCCATGTGGTAGCAGCACAAGCACAAGCACGAGGCAGAAGCAGCAGCAGCAGTAAGCGCCGAGCGCGAGAGGAAGACGCAGGTGAAGCGTATGAAGACGGCAATGCTGCTGCTGGTGCAAAGCGCACGCATCTGCCGATTATGCTGTTAGATGCGCGTGGTGGATTCAGCACAGAGAACGACGCAGCTGCTGGTAACGCTGGCATCAGCACGAGCTACAGCAGAGGTAGTAGCAGTAGTGGTGGCAGCATTCGCATCGGCGTCGCGAGCAGCTCCAATTCTCACCAACAGCTCCAGCAACTGGCATCACCGACGGATTTGGCTGCATAGCTGAAGGATTTCATCGTGTGAGCAGGAAGATAACTAATAGCAGTACAAAAACCTCGCATTCACTTTAAATCAGTACATTTTACTTAAACGTTGCAGCTGAGAGAGGCCACTCATAATCGTGGTTCAACACCTCCGCACGTGTGCAGAAAGCGATGAGATGCATCTGCTTCATCCAGTAGGATGCAGTAGCAACGTTGCTTACCGTACAAGGCAGCTGCATTCAGTGCATGCAGCGCCAACGGGGGGATCGTGAGGTGTCCTTCACGCCGCTATCTTCTCATTTTGGCTCAATGAGAAGAATACTGGCGGTCCAGGATGGCGCGTTTCCACCACACACCACCACCAAAATCGCAGCCTCTTATTGGGGTAAGCCAACCTACACTTGACTTTTCTATTTCAAAACTCGAACCATCTACAATGTTCCCATCAGCACAATCGATCTAAAGTTCCCGCATATGTGTTTCTGTATGCTGAAAGTGTGTTGGGTGGAAGCCCAAAGAAAGGAGCCCGCACACCCACACAAATTCATAAATATGAGAAATCTAAAATACATTTCCACACCCTCTCTACCTCATCTCTTCCCAGCTCACCCCCAACGCCTGCGTAAATAACCTAAATATAGACTTTCTGTCTCCTCAAATCCCGCAATTTACCGTAAATTTCCTGCCCGTCCGACGTGAGGCCCAAGGCCGGCCGGCGGCTTTGGGCCAGAAGGCTCCCTCCCCCCTTTGCCAGCCCGGTGGTTTTCTTTGCTGCCGCGTTCCATTCGCGCAACTCGCTCAATTGAATTCGTGGTCCGCATCATCCGCTGCGCTCGTCGATCGATCATGCTGTCCAAGGTGCTCCGCCCCGCCGCCCCGGCCAAGAGCGCGCTCTCGCGCGCGGCCTCGAGCCTCAACTACCCTTCGTACGTGCTGAACGCGCCGGCGACCGAGGTGACCACGCTCGCCAACGGCCTGCGCGTCGCGTCCGAGGGCTCGCACGGCGAGACCGCCACGATCGGCGTCTGGATCGGCGCCGGCTCGCGCTACGAGACCGCGCAGAACAATGGCGCGGCTCACTTCCTGGAGCACATGGCGTTCAAGGGCACGGCCAAGCGCACGCAGCAGCAGCTCGAACTCGAGATCGAGAACATGGGCGGCCACTTGAACGCCTACACGTCGCGCGAGCAGACGGTCTACTACGCCAAGGTGTTCAAGAAGGACGTGCCACGCGCGGTCGACATCCTTTCGGATATCCTGCAGAACTCCAAGCTGGACGACGCGGCGATTGAGCGCGAGCGCGACGTCATCCTCCGCGAGATGGAGGAAGTCAACAAGCAGCAGGAGGAAGTGATCTTTGACCGCCTCCACGAGACCGCCTTCATGGGCAACGGTCTCGGACGCACCATCCTCGGACCAATTGAGAACGTACGTTGTACTGTATGGATTTTCGCTGACTTGCTGATAGTGCCTCGCTCACCAAGTTGTCTGTTGAAATGCTGGTTATGTGCTATGTGCTGAATGTGGTGTTTGTAGATCCGCAACCTGAAGAAGGTGGACTTGGAAGACTACATCGCCACCCACTACACTGCGCCACGCATGGTGGTCGCCGGTGCCGGTGCCGTGGACCACTCACAGCTGGTGGACTTGGCCAAGAACGCGTTCGGCAACCTGCCAACGGAGCCGAAGGTGGCGCCAACGCTCGAGCCAGTGCGATTCGTCGGCTCGGACGTCCGCATCAAGGACGACGAATTGCCAGTCGCGCACATGGCGATCGCCTTTGAGGGCTTCAGCTGGACCAGCGAGCACGCGTTCCCACTGCTGATCATGCAGACGCTGCTCGGCTCGTGGGACCGCACGTCCGGCGCCGGCATCAACATGTCGTCCAAGCTGGGCCAGGTGGTCGCGGAGAAGGAGCTCGCGCACTCGTTCATGGCGTTCAACACGTGCTACCAGGACACTGGTCTCTTCGGTGTGTACGCGGTCGCGGACCAGTACAAGTTGAACGACTTGACGTGGTACACCATGGAAGCGCTCGTGCGTCTTGTGCACAAAACCTCGGAGGAAGAAGTGGAGCTTGCCAAGACCCAGCTCAAGGCCAACATGCTCATGCAGTTGGACGGTTCGTCGCCGATTTGCGAAGACATTGGTCGCCAGCTGCTGACCTACGGTCGCCGCCTGACCCCAGCGGAGATCTTCGCCCGCATCGATGCCGTGGACGCCGCCGCTGTGCGCAACGCCGCGGACCAGGTCATCAACGACAAGGAGCACGCGCTCGCTGCCACCGGCCCAATCCACGAACTCCCAGACTACAACTTCATCCGTCGTCGCTCGTACTGGCTCCGATACTAAGTCCGGCCAGTCCGCCACGCCCGACCCCTCTCTAGACTCGGCGAGTATGTCCGCGTCCGAGCGCTATGCTATAGCTGTCCGCTTTTGATTCAGTCCCCTCACAATAGATGACTGGACGCGAAGCTGCGATGCAGAATGGATGAAATGGGGGAGAAGCTAAGAGTAGGTTGCAGCCTGTTTGAACGGAATCACCAAGCAAAAAAGAGAAATAAATACAGAGAGAAACACAAAATTCACACACACACCTTTGCCAAAAATCTTCGATAGGATGGATTGACATTTATCTGCGCTTTCCCTTCCTATCGAGGCTTCCCGGAAGGAGCAGCAGCAGCGCGAAGCTGAGCGTGCTCTGGTTTCTCCCAGAAGCTCTGCTGCGTGCGATGGTTGAAGTAGTACCACGCGCCAAAATCTGCGTCGAACACCTCGAGATTGCCCATCACGAGGTCTCGCAGGAACAAGCGCGTGGCTCGCGACCGATAGATGTATTGGATCTTCTGTGCTGCTTGGTGGTGTTGCTCATTCAAGTTGGTACCAACTGCATCAAGCTCAGCGATTCTGTTGGCAGCCAACGTAGCTCTGTCTGCGGGAGTGATTGTGGTCTCAGGAACGTCAGCGAGGTCGTGTTCGCCTAACAAAGCAGGTTTCTCCCGCTGGCTCTGCTTGGTTTGCTTCGAGTAATAGTAGTAAGTGCTCGACTCTGGATCAAGCACCTTTCCGTACACCTCTGCTAGCAGGCGCCTTAGCGCTGCTCGTCCTGCTCGCCGCCGATACATGGACTGGATGCGGATTGCTGCCGTCTCTAAAAGCAAGGGCTGTGCTTCAGATACGTTCAAATCGGCTGGGATGTCGAGAATATCCGCGAGACTTTGGTTTGACAGATCAAATCTGGTCAGGCGTGTTGGCGGATTTGTGTCAGCAGCAGTTTCGGCCTCTTCATTCATTCCCCGACGCGAGGCTTTCTTGAGCTTCCCATACACTTTTTGAATTGTCAGCACTGCATTGAGAGCAACATTCTTGATATCTCCCTGTCCGGGTTCTTGATAGTGAGAGCATCTCGACTTGTTCATCCTCTTCTTTTTCTTTGGGAGCGCCTTGGTTTCTCACTCAGTGCCATTTTGCTGTGGTGAATCCATACGTTCAACTTCCATTCGCTCTCGGCCTGGTTCAAGAGAGCTGTTGCTCACGCGATCGTCGTTGTTGTTGTCGTTGTCGGTGAGGTTGCTACTTTCGCTTCTTCGTAACTCTTCAAGTCGATCGTGGACCGAGATGAGCTTTTGCTTGTCCATGCAGATACTCTTCTCAAGGGCGACAACCTTCATTTCAAGCTGAGTCAACTGCGGAGATTTTTTAGTCAGCTTTGGCCCCATGTGGCGACGCTGTTGCTGCTGATCATTCATTCGGAGCTGTTGCTTGAGAAAAAACATACAGCGTTCGTCCGAGTCGATTTCAGCGACCAGGATGGTCTCTGTCGCTTGAAAAGAAGAGGCGACCTCGTTCAGGCACGATCCCCACAATACAAAGCTGCTGGCTGCGGATGTGTTGTCCTCCAGGCGCGTGTGTTTCTCGTTGCGTCCATTCTGGTTGGGCTTTGTCAGCTTTTGAGACTGGGTTCTTTGGGCAGATACTTCAAGCAGTGGTAGACACAACACTTCCCCAGCTGGCGCCACTTGGTCAACTAAAGCTTTGTTGTGTCGAGCTTTGTTATTTGCATCGTCCAGAGACGATTGACTTCTCTGTGACGAATGGGAGCTCTGATTGTTGCTTAGACTGTCGACAGCCAAAGACGCTTCAAAACTCTTCTCGTGTTCCGCTGACTGGGGTTCGCGGTCCTTGACGGGCAGATTGGGGCCATCTCTGAGAGCCAACAAAGTAGGCTTGTCAGAGTTGGACACACTCGGAAGCACGCGCTCTCTTCCCCAAAACCAACCTCCATTTGAGAGTCAGAACCGCTTGAGCGACTTCGATTGGCCAGTGAACATGCAATCTTTCCGCCGGTGATCTTGACGCCGCGCGTCAAGTCTTATTGGATAGTATCACGCCTTCGACGAGATCCGCATTGGTCGCAAAACGTAGCGTCGGCTGGAAACACTGCTTTGCAACTCAAGCATCGACTGATTGATTGCTCCTCCTTTTCGTTCTCGCCAACTGCTTCGAATAGTACCCTTGAGCCGCGTTGAACTTGCCGTTTGCGTGTTCTCCTTGCAGGTTGCTTCACCGTATTGGTGTTCTTTCACTGATATGACCCCGACAGCCTCTTTCAATTCGCAATTCCATCACCGACGGCGCTGCATCATGACGCCTTCCCTACCTCAAAAATCCGGGGGTCGTGCATCCTGCTCGCTGCTATTTCTGATGTCCATATCCAATTCTGTGTGTGAAACATGGGATGACGCTTCGCTTCCGATCTTCCGCTTCACCGTTGGAAGTCAACAATCCAAAACCGACCACGGGATCGCAAATATAGAAACAATCTTCGCTTTAACGATCGAGCCAAAAGAATTGGTTTCTCTCAAAGAGCCAGCTTTTGCTTGAGGTCACAGAGGCTCTTCTTGGCTTCATCCTCACTTCGAGTTTTCCAATTGTTGAGAAAAAGCGCGAGCGAGCGAGGAACCCGACTCGAAGAATGGAAGCCGTCGGTCTTGATGAGTTTGGACGCGAGCACTTCGTTGTGGAAGCTGCACCTGGGCGTCTCTGCATGACACTCGACGAGACCGAGCAGGGCTTTGTCATCGTCTGCAGACTCGACAGCCTGACGCAGGATGACCTCGCAGCATGGGACGAAGCGGATCAGAAGCGTATGCAGCTGCTTCGACAAACCGTGAGCATCGGTGACCAGCTGATCGCAATCGAGGACGAGGACATGGTCCACTGCAACCTGAGAGGTTAGCGTGCGCCTCGGGAAGCTTGTAGCCAACCAAAGACGCCTGACGTTTGCGCGCTACCACATATCGCACTACGATGGAAAGAAATACGACGTGGAGAAGCTTGTGCTCGTTCATGCTCTGAGAGGACTGCTTGGGCTACTGATCGGCGAGCTCTTGCATTATGGAGCAGTCATCGACGGGTTCCTGCCGCTTCCAGATGGCTCGACCAGCAAACTTGCGAAAGACCCGAGAATCCATCGCGGCTGCCAGATTGTCAACGTGAATGGCGTCGACGTGTCTTGCTCGCCTCGCGAGAAAGTCATCGAAGTCCTCTCAAGCCTGCGAGATCAGGAGAAGGAAATCATCGTCTATCGCGCTGCACCTGAGACCTGTGACAAGTTCGTCCAAGTTGAGTACGCTTCCGCTGACGTCCCTTATGGATTTTCATTCAATGAGTCGGAAAATTTTAAGTGCGTGGTGACGGCAACCACTACCCCGGCGAGGAAAGCGGCGCTCTTGTAGGGAGATGTGCTCATTGGTGTCAACGATACGGACGTGTCTTCGTTGAATCGCCAAGACACACTTGCACTTCTCAGCACCGCGCCATTTCCTCGAAAGTTGTACTTCTATCGCTCCAAACCTGCTGACTTGCCAGAGTGCCACCAGATCCGAATTGAATCCGCCCCGTTTGGGCTCAACTTGGATGGTACTCGGCCAGATCACGCGGCCATTGCAGGCTTCACGAGTGCAGCTGACGCAGACCATCCAGTCTTCAAGAGCTGCGTGTCGTTTCTTCCTGGGAGCCATATCATCTCAATCAACAAGCTGTGCGTCGTGAACCACTTGCTTGCCGAGATCTCGAGTATGCTTCTAAAGCTAAAGCAGCCGCCCAAGGACATCATCGTTGCCAATGAGACGCTCATCAATGCGCTCAAGAAACGGCGCTCGCTGGAAGTTATCAGTGTCTTAAAGGGGCCTCTCGGAATCCACTTCGACGGTGCGAGACCTGACCAAGCGCGTGTGTCTAGCTTCTATCCGATGCCAGACGGGCAACCAGGTCCGATTGAGAGCAGCTGCCACGTTCCGATCGGATCTTCGCTTCGGAGCATCAACTGCATGAACGTGTCGTGCTTGAAACTAGCTCAAGTGACCGACTTGCTAAAAAAAGATCAGCAATGTGCCGAAAGAGCTCTGCTTTCACACTCACGACGAAGGCAACGACGTGAATACAAAGTGGCCCATGTGCAAGTTCCGTCTGGTCCACTGGGTATCGACTTGAAGCGCAGCATCTCGAACAAAGTGATCGTCGACCGCTTGAACAATGATTCGTCGCTCGGATCCACGTTCATCTTGGACCACGGCGGCGTCGTTCCAGGCTCAGAAGTTGTCGCGATTGACGAATTCGATGTTACTTCCCTGGAGATCACTGAGGTTACGCAGCTACTGCGAATGATCGCGTCCCATGAGAAAACCATCACGTTCAGCACTACCGTCGACGCGTACGCGAATATGTTGAGCTCATCGCGCACACCTGGCTCGAAAAGCGTCGTTACTGTACACTCTCCCCTTGACATTGAGTTTGATCCGAGTACGCCCCAGAAAGCTGTTATCTCTGCTTACAACTCTGCGGCTTTGAGCAACTCAGCGAGCGGGTTGAAAAAAGAAAACATCCCTATCGGCAGTCGACTTGTTGGGATTGATCAAGTGAACTTTCGAGCGCTGGACTTGAAGCAGATCGCGAGTGTCCGAAAGGATCTTGCTGGCATGCAGAAAACGTTGGTCTTTGACACAACTCTAGCGCGACCTAAGGCACCTTCATCGCTGACTCTGACGACGCAAATTTCGGCTACTAGAGGCGTGGGTGGCGGTAGCCCAGCCAGCAGCCCTCGAAGCCAAGCCACTCGATTCAATCTTCCAGACAATTCAGTAAATACCGCAGCTTCAGCCACGTCTTCTCCGCCACCTTCACCACAGAGGGTAAGTCGCTCAACTCATGTGATTTGTATGGCGGCTCTGGACTGACAACGCGGTTTCTTTCTCTGCGTAGGGTTTCTCCGTACCTCCTCTTATTTCAACCTCACCGCCAGCACTGTCGCCGTCGCCATTGCAGCTGAAACCACTGCCGATCAAATCGCTCGATGCACTGAAATCCATGTCATTGGCGGATTCTTCCAAGCCGGTCGGTGTCTGCGCCAAGATTCTGCACACACCATCATATGAGAAGACGCAAAACAAAAACAGACTCTAGACAAAAACAGACTTAGCGAGTTACGGTGTGAGGGTTGTTATTAAGAGTCTCAGGAACATTTTGAGACCCTTGCAAGCTTTGTAGCTGTATTGGTTTTTGAGTGAT
>JAADVN010000476.1:0-17927 GCA_023335535.1 Globisporangium spinosum | reverse complement strand
TTCTGTTGCTTGGCCCGGCTGTTACAATCGACTGAGCGCGTCGCGCGCGAATAGTGAACGAGGAATCGAGATCAATGGCCAAGTACGCTCCCTTCTCCTGCTCTTGCTCGTCCGAGTACTTTGGCTTCCCATCCAGGTCATTCAGCGTGCTATTCGGCAAGGTCTTCTCCACAAAGAGTCGAAACGCGCTGTCCCACTCGTCTTCGTTGTTCACCCGCAAGAGTTTGCTCAGATGCGACTCGAAAGTGCTGATGCGGGCTGATCCAAAGTCCACACTTGGCTTTTGCGCTCCACCACCGCCTTCTTTCAGCAGCGATGGCTGGCGCAACCCGATCACAGGCGCAGAGATGCGGCGACTGCTTCGGGACCTTTCTCCGTTTCCATTCTCAGCCTTCGCTGCGGCAGCTGCTGGTGCGTCTGTCAAGTACTCGTTCACGCTCTTCTTCGGCCGCACGACGTCCTGCGCCAACTTAAAGACGAGCTGAAAGTGGGGATGCGACTTAATAATCTCCAGTAGCCACTCCGAGTAGAGCGTAAATAGGTCGCTCGCGCGGATGCTCGTGACCGTCATGAGGCTCACCGAGTGTCCTAGCAGCCCGTTCTCGCCGAAATAGCCACCCATGCGAAAACGGCCGGCGTGGTAGAGCAATGGATTCGATGCGCTTTTCGAGAACAAATACCCGCGCACGGCAAAATACATCGCCTTGCACACACTGCCTTCCACGGCCACGTTCTCGCCACGCGGGTACCCTTCAAAGCGCAGATTCTGCGCGATCGAGTACATGACGCCCTCAGCAACAGCACCACTGTTGTCCTCTTTTCCAGCGCCGCGAGCTAACGGTCGAAACACGCATCAGCGGCTCCTCGGCAATGTACAGGATGCCTTCAGTTCGCACACTTCGCGGCAGGCCCGCAAAGACCGTTTGGTAGTCCACGCCTGCGTACGATGACCACCAGGAGGTCAGAAAGGCATTCGCTCGCAGCTTCAGAGCATTGCTGACCTTCCAGCGCGCCAAGTAGTGCTCGACCGTGATGTAGTTCTTCCAGAACCGCACTTCGTTGTCGATGAAGAGGATGAACACGTTTGCCATCTCGCCGATCATCAGTGCCATGATGAGCTGACCTACAAAGCTGATGAGGATGCTGAACCCAAAGTCCAGCGTCTTCATTGGGGCGAATGTCCTCCCTTTCTTCACGAACGCGGTTGTAGCAAACATGAGTCCTCGAAACAGACGCAGCAGCAACAGATCTGGCTCCGGATCTGGCCCAGCAAGCCCTTCGGCGGGGAGCCACGCCTGCCACTGGGTCCCAAAGCTGTCGCGCATGGTGACAGCGAAATACGCGCACGACGTCCAAAAGATCGAGAGCGAATACAGCATCCAGAGCGTCTTCACTTTGTCGAGTTCGAAAGTTACGCTTCGCCTCTTGATTTTGTTGCGATAGTAGACCAGGTTCTTCACCTTGAGGCATCGACTCAGCCGCAGCCATTTCTTCAAAATCCCGTTTTCCTTCTTAAACACAAAGTCGGCGATGAAACGGTCGAGCGGGAACGCCGCGGCGAGGCCCCACGCAAACCGTTCGCGCTTCTACGCTGACAGATGGCCTTGCTTGTAGAGCTCCATGGCCGCCTGGTTCGACCGTACGCGAAAGTGGAACCAGATGTCCCACCAGAACACGAGCTCGCAGAACCACTCGATTATACACAGCACTACAGGGATGCCATTCCAGCGATCCACGGAGTCGTACACGACGCGGTACGGGATAAGCATGGCGACGAAAAGTGTGCAGAGCGACACAAGTCGTGCCCAGAAGATGTAGAATCGACTTTGGATCTCTGCGCCATTCACCAGCAAAGTCATCACGTACTTGATCCGCTCAAGGACGGACTTGATCGCGCCGTACAAGCGCGGGAACAGGTTGTACTTGAGCAACGCTTGCTTGATCGAGAATCCGAGCGACTTCTTATCGCCTCGCGTGTGAGCCAGCAGGAGCTCTTCGATGCCCTCGGCTCGAGAGTTCAACACGTCCATTCACGAGAGGTTGCGCTTCAATCCGCGACGACGTTCATTACCACCGCCACCCTCGCTCTCCTACACTTCAGTTGCTTGACGAGTCAGCCGCTGTTGCTCTTGCTGGATCTTGACGATTCGCAGCACTTTCTTCTTCCACTCAGGGTACCGGTCGAAAACCAGTTCAAGCGACTGCCGAGAGAGTCTGTAGAGGATGCACGACGTTGTGGCTTTCACGAAGTCGTTCCGAGGCGCGTTCGTGAACAGAGCAGCTTCGTCAAAGTAGCTCCCCGCTGTAATCTCGTTCACTTTTTGCAGCGCACCCACACTGTTCCAAGGAGTGCTTAGCCGTCTTTGAGGCGAGGCTCCGCTGGTAAAAACTGGCGGAGGCGCTGGCGTTGGTGTTGGCGTTGCTCCTGTGAGTAACGCCGTAGGAACCAGGATATCCAGCATATCCGTGAAGATGAAGAACATTTCGCTCCCTTCTTCGCTGAAGCGGCAGGTGTACTCGTCCTTGACGTACAGGATCTGCATAAAGAGCGGCACGAGTATCCGCGCCACCGAGCCTTCCATGCCTGTGAGGAAAGCGACCTTGATGAGCATCGGGTGCAGCTGGAACATACGAATGTCGACCAGCAGCGGCGGTGGAAGAACGTGCTCAAGCACGTGCTCCTGGGTGATCGAGTGGAATCGCTTGAAGAAGAAATACGTCTTAAACTTCTCTTGGATATCCTGCGGAAGCTTGAAATGCGCGAGCAAACGACGCATCGAACTCAGCTTGGCGACAAACTCACGGTTCTCCGAGTCCTCGAGCTCAATGACGTCCAGGAAGCTGCCGACCACGTAGGCAAAGAGGAAAAACCCGGCCGTCATCGTCGCGATGCTGAACAGGCACTGCATCACCGTCTTTGGCAGCTCGCCAGTGTTTGACGCAGACATGAGCCCAAATGCCCAAAAAATCGAGCCAAAGCACTGCAGATTGCAGTCGCCCTCTTCGAGTAATGTGACCGGCAGCCACGTATTTTGTCCAAAGCACGTCGTCGAAGTAGAATTTCCGTGTTCTGATGGCCACAACATAGCTTGAATCCCGGACAAATCAGCGGCGAAATCAAACCAAATGCACCCAAAGAGGTGCATCGCCAGAAACGTGTAGCACGCGAGTTTGAAGAGCCGCAGCTCCATCGCCAACTTGACGTATCTACTCTCGAGCGCCTTGATTTGGCGCGGGACTTTGGAAATGCGCACCAACTTGTTGATGTTGAACAGTTCCACGCGTCTTTGCACGTCTCGCTTGAACCAGTTGAGCATGAACAGCGGGACGATGGCGACAACGTCCACAAGAAAGTGCGACGAGCGAAAATAGCGCGCCTTGATCGTCTGGATGTCCATCACCTTATCATCGTACGCATAGTATCCGAGTCGCGAGTGGAGGTACATGTCAACCAGGAAAGTGATTTCCAGGATAATCGCGACTGTGTCTGAGCGCACGTGCACTGACGACATCGAATCCGTTGCCACGCACACGCCAAAACAGATGTGATAGATGACCAGCAGCCACTGCATCGTCATCGCGAAGAAGATCCACGTCTCCCAAAAGCCAACGAAACTCGAATCTGGGTCAAAACTCGTCTGGTTGCCCCAAAAGAATCCAACTCCAAGCTGATTGCTCCAGATCCTGGTCAGCAGGTTCTGCGGGGCTCAGGGTCCAAGCATCGCTCTCTGTAGTGTTGGCGAAGTGGCTAGCGGTCCTGGGCGAACCGACTCAATTTCAGACGTGCGTGCGACCTTGGAGCTGCGAAGCCTTCGTTCCAGTACACGAAGCGATATGGAAAGCGACGGAAAGACTTTCTTCATCGCCAGCAAATGCTCTCGCGACATGTACACGACGATGCATCTGCTCACCGCCGTCATGTGTCCCGAGTACCCGATCGCCATGGACCCTCCACCGCCTTCTGCTTCCCCTCGGCTGTCGTGCATGTGCAGCGCAGCAGTGCCGAAGAAACCACCGAACGGAACGTTGTGTGGGAATACGCCGTCCGGCATGACGGAAACCCAGCCTTCGAGCACAAAGTAGAGCCCACCATCATAATCGCCCAGTCGATAGATGATCCCCCCTGACCGTACAGAATGAAGCGCAGATTGTCGAACAGTATCGACTCCAGCTGAGAGCGCACTTCCTCTGGAAATTCGTTCGACACTCCAGTTCGATAGGGGTCTTCGACACGAAGCAGTACCAGGGACTCAAGCGCGGGTGCGCAGATGCTCTTCGCAATATCTCGCTTGATCGCTGACGGCAATTCTTCCAGTAGCTCCTGGATAATAGCTCCTCGATGGGCAGACCACCAGAAATCTAAAAACGAGTTCACGCGCTGGTGGATCGTCAGTGGCGCGTCTTGACGCTTCAGGAAGAGCTGGATGCGCGTGTGCGCCGCGAAAAACTCTTTCTGCTCGAACGCGGACGCTGTGAATCGCTTCTGGACGTTGTCAACCACAATCGCTGCGATCAAGAACCCGCTGAGCATGAACGCAAGCGCGACAGCGCACTGTCGGTCGCTATCAGGTTCAATCGTTTTCCCCAGCGCGGCGAGAACATTCGCTGCATAGTAGAGCGATCGAAAGTACTGCATCGCCCCGATTTTGACGACCTCCGGACTGTTTGCCTCGTAGATGTCTCCGTGGATGTCCATGAAGAAGCTTGAATTGAGCTGCCGCATGTAGATGTAGTCCGACGGAACCAAGGCTTCTTCGTGGTGACTGAAACCTTCCCAGTGCGTGATGCTGAAGTGCAAGCATGCGACGATGTGGTAGAGCATGATCAGGATCAGCCCAAAGAACAAAAGCCGCCGTCGGCTGTTCATGAGCGTGTAGTTCTCCACTTCCGTGAAGTGGGCCTTCAGTCCCCGCACGCGCAGCAGCCGCAGGAGACGGATTGCTGCAGCGTTGAAATACGAAGGCTGGAACATCTCATAGGGCTACACACACAGCACGTCCAGAACAAACTCCCAGGTCTTGACGTATCGCTTGGCGCTTCGCACCGGTTCAAAGATCTTCTCCGAGTTGAGCGAGTACGAGAGGTTGAAATTCAAGTAGAAGTCGGTCCACTGAATCGCGTCCGCGACCAAGTTCAGGACTACGATCGCAACAATGTGGTCGTCGAGAAGCGGGAACGCGAGTTAGAGGGGGGATCGCGGTCCAGTTGTAGCACAGAACCAGCTGCAGCGAGAAGAGCCACGCCATGCGAACTCGGGATTCAGCGTCAATGCACTTCTTGAGCAGGAGCTTGGCCCACCAGTGCTTGCTCGGTGGTGGCGGAGGAGCTGTTTGAGGCAGCTGGTCGTAGAAGCCCCGAATCACGCCTTGGGGTTTACCGCCGCTCGGACCGACCTTGCCTTTGCGGAAGAAGCTATCGCGAAATAGCTCCAGCTTTCTCTTGCTTTCGCTAAACAACGATTTGTGTCCGAAAAATGGCGCGTGGTATCCAGAGACTTTGGCAGCTGGGTGCTGAAGCTGGGGTTCACCCAGCCCAGGATGCACTTTGAGCGACTGGGGACGAAATCCTAGAGTACTTGTCGCTGACGGTCCGAGAGGACTATCCGCGTTCGATGCTTGCAATCTATTCTCGCATGACGCTACAGCAGCATTCGGGTCGCTTGCTGGTTTCTTGGTCGTGTCTGTGCCAGTCGGAACCACTTGGCTGTCTAACGATCCTCTTTTAATCGATGATACAACCGACCGGATGCTGTTTGAGGATTCCCCGTCGTCAGGTTGCACGGACAAGAGCGATTTCTTGCTCCGCCAGATTGCCTGCTCTGTTTTCAGTGAAACCACCTGCAGAAACATGGATCTCTTCTTCTTTGGTGCTGGAGCCACTCCTGCACTTGCAGCTTCGCTGACCTTGTCTTCTTCAGTTGTGCTTGCTTTCTTGAGCATCCTATCGACAGTTTGAGAGATGAGGCGCGTGTATCGTGGGTATCCCTCTAGAAGCTTCTCCACGTGGAAGCGAGAGAGTCGATATAGCGTGCTGTACGTGGTGGTCATCATCGTCGCCGAGCGAGGCAGCTTCGCGAGCGCCGCGACCCCGACAAAGAAGCTCCCTTTCCGGAGCTCGCGGACTTTCACGCCGTTGATCACCGTGTAGAGCACACCCGAGTTCACCACGTACATCGCATCACCGTGGTCGCCCGCTCGAAAGAGCACAAAGTGGGCGGGGCACGAAATCAGCTCCAGCAAACTCGTCGCGGCTTTGATAAAGTGCGTGTCGCAGCCTTCAAATACCGGGATCTGCGCGACCGTGTCCTTCAACAGCTCGATCTGGATGTCACTGGAGATGGACGGACACATTTACCTTGCAGCTTCACGGTCATTCACCTCCGTCTGTGTGTAGTACCGCTTCAGGTACTCGACCGCCTGGGCTTGCAGCTTCTGCGGCGCGCGGTGAAACTCTAGAATGTGCTTGAACTGGTTCACATGCGCCTCCACTGTCTCCGAGTCGCCACTTTCGCACTTGGATAGCAGGAAAAAGTTGCGCAGAGATACGTAAACAGCGAGAATCTACAGAGTCCCACGAATATCGTGAACGCGAATTGCGGGTTTGTGTGCGGCAGCTCGCCCTCAAACAGCTCCGCCAGCGGCCCAAACGCCCAGAAGAGCGACGTCAGATACTTCGTTTGGCTGTTCCGCTCGTGCTCCGGGGTTTCCGGAAGCCAGTGATTGCTATGATGCGTATCGTAGCCAAATGAGTACCTCGCGCACGCGACAAAGTGGGACGTCACCGGCGTAATCCTGAGCACCTTGGCAAGCTTGAGCGGCACGAAGTAGCGCGCGTAGATGTTGTCCAGGTTTGAGATGAGCTCTGGCAGCCGTCGCACGCGGATAAACTCGTGGAACTCGAGAAGCACGACAGAGTGAGGCATGTGCACCGGCAGCAGCGAGAGCGGCGGCAGCACTAGCAGGTCCAGCACGAACCCCGACGACTTGAGGTACTTGGTGCGCGACTTGCGCGTTCCCGCAGCACCTTGCCGTCTTCGTAGCAGCCTGTGTTGAGCTGCACGTAGATATCGGCACAAAATACCAGCTCGCAAAAGTACATCCCTGCGAGCTCGAGCCGCGCGGTCGAAGGCGCGCTGTCGGTGCTGAACGTCGCCTTGTACTGGACGAGCAGTAGTTCGTAGAGGATGCGCGCGAGGATGAGCTGCTGCCACGTCGCGATGAAGCGCAAGTTTGGGCCGAACATATTGCAGATTTCGATGAAGAGAAACTCCGCGGACCCCGAGCGCTTCCGGTTGCGGAATGTCTCGCGAAAGCTGTTGCCCATCCGTCCGTCTCTCCCAGTTCTCCCAGTCTAAAGGCAAAGCGGCTCGCAACTGGCAACAGATCCTTAGCAGACTTGCTGTTCGCCTTGCCAATGCGGCGTTTTCAGCGGCGGTCTGGCTCGGATGGACGCGTGTACGTACAATCAGCGCATATCTGGAGACGCAGTCGTTGCGAAGCATGCTCTCTTCTTGACGACTGGTTTGGTTCCCTGCTGCAGATGTGCGGCTTGGCTTGGCTCTCTCTCTCTCTTTTTTATTCTCTTGGAAGGCTGGTACTGAAGTCCGTCAGTCGGTCAGCTAGCTGGTCAGTGCTGCACGCGCGCACTGTCTTCTGTCTACTGTGGGCGATCAAAGTGCGAGCATGAGGTTGTGAACACGGTCTGCTTGCTGGTACGACCGTTCTCTTTCGCTCTTCTTTTCACAAAGCTGTTGCTGCTGCGCGAGCCTGAATCGGCGACTTCAAGAGAGCGGCAGTATCTATTTTCTGCATCCGCGCGCTTGTGAAACGAACGACCAGCTCGTTTTGCTCTTCTGTTGCTTGTTCGCGCGCACACACCACAGCAGGTGACTGGGCTGCAACCAGCCAGCCAGCCGTGTGCGTGAGCATCGGCGTCAAAGAGTTATCAGCAAAGATAGAATTAACCCAAATGTAGCCAGCCAGTCATTCGCATGCGTGAACGTCAAGTATGAGCGACATTTCCTACCTTTCCTTGTCCCCAATTCGGCATTCCGCATTTGCACGTTTCCTCTTGGCAAGTGAGCTGGGAATCAGACATCTTGGGATCAGATTAAACACGATTTGATCACAGAGTCAGAAAAGGTGTCTACCGTTTTTCGGGCGGAATGGATGAATCACTGGAACAAAAGCGCGCTTTCCCAATCAACACAATACTACTACTAATGGCTTCGCTCTACGACGCGCTGGATGTGCACTCGAAGAGCTCGCTCGACGAGATCCGACGCGCGTACCACCGCGCCGCGCGCCAGCACCACCCGGACAAGCGAGGAGCATCTGTTGCTCCTACCAGTGGCGATGACGCAGAGACACAGACTGCAACTGCTGCAGAACCGCTGACTGGTGGCGCGGACGCGGATTTCCTGCGCATCCAAGAGGCCTACGAGACGCTGCGCGACCCAGCGCGGCGCGCGCAGTACGACGCCAAGCTGGCGAGAGACGCAATCGTGCGCAAGCGAGACGAGGAAGACGTGCGCATCGCTGACGTCGTGTCTGTGAAGGACATGACGAAAGAGGTGCTCGCGGTGGAGGCCGAAGACGAAGAAGACGAGGTGATCTACTCGCTCCAGTGCCGCTGCGGAGACGTGTACGAAGTGACCGAGGACGAGCTGTTGGACGGCGTCGACGTGGTGCCGTGCAACGGCTGCTCACTCAACATCCGCGTCGTAATGAAAGCGCCATAGAGAGGAGGAGTTCGTGATGTTGTGTAGAGTAAGTAGATTTCCAACAGACCGAAAACGAGCCTTTCAAGGTGCGCCAGGTGGCTTTGCGTAAATGACATCATGATGTGTGTCAGAAGTATTTAAAATATGCAAATGCGAAGAGAAGACCTCTCTCTCACTCTCATTCTCACCACTGCCTCTCTTCTCTCCTGATTGTGAACTCCTCTCCGATTACCACTGCTTGCTTTGTCCTCTTCTGCTAGAAACAAATAAAAAGCAATGCGATTAGAACTCCTTTCCGCGAGGAGGTCCGTGGCTCGGGTATCGCAGTGGCGTCTGGATCGCGGACAGCGCGCTCAGTCCGACGTAGGCGAGGAAAATAAAGAAGAAGCCGAAGAGCAGACCCGTTAGCAGGTCCGGGGTCATGTGCACGTAGTGCGAGAAGCAGAACGCCTTGCCGCCCGAGTACCCGACAAGCAAGCCCGTCTCGCAAATGACCACAGCCGACGCAGTGGAGTTGGCGCTCGGAGCGAGGCGGCGGCGTGCGAGCGGAGCGGAGATCTGCTTTGGCTCGGCTTCGTCTCCAGTCAGCGCGAAATCGACCGACCCCTTGGTCGCGGTGGAGAGCACCTCGGACGCGGCTTGGATCAGCGCATCGGTCTCAGGCAGAGTGTACTCGCTCCCAATGCGCACGACCAGCAAGTCGGTCTTGCCATCCGAGACAATAGACTTCCCCTCGCTTCCGGACAGAAATTCCTGTTTACATCATCAAGAACAAGACATGTTCAAATAAATCAGCATCATTGCCTCACGCCTGCCAACATGCCAGGTCTGTAACACAAACCTCAAGCTTCTCCACTGGAATCTCCTTGAACGCCACCAAACCGCTGTTCAGAGCGTGCGTCAACGAGGACGCGCGCGTGGTGTGCGGAATCACGGCCGACGACGCCGCAGCCCCCACGGCACCTTGCACGAACGAGCTGCTTTTGCCACCACTGAGCTTCGCGACATCCTCCGAGCGAAGCTTGGAAGCAAGAAACACGGCAAGCAGCTCGGACTTTCCAACTCCCTGTCCATTATTCGCCGTAAAACAAATAACACAACAGTTAGTACTTATTTACGTGAGTGGCTCTCCCCTCTTTCAGCAAAGATCTTCTCCGCACCTGATTACCAGAGACCGCGTGCTGCAGTGTCGACGCGACCGCGCTCTCGTCCAGTGCCGAGCTTAAATACGACGCAGTGTTCTCGAATGTCCTATTCATATCATAGCACAAGACAGCAATAGTCGCCACGGCATGTTAGCACAAGCACGGCACACTCGATACACATTTGCGAAGATCCTTTTGCCGTCGTTTGATACAAAAAGAAGAGATCTTCAATCTCTCTTCTCCCACTTACGAGCGCTGCGACCACACCACAAGCGGCACGTGTGGGTAGAGCGTCGCGGCCGTCGCGAGCTCGCACAGCGCGCTGCAGAGCACGCCCACGAGCACCTTGGAGTTCATTCTTCTTCCTCTCTTGCGGCTCCTTCTTTGCTTCTGTTTCGCTTTTGAGCGCAAACCTTGAGAGACGCCTTCATGGCAGTCTTCGGCTTTTACAGAGGCTGAACAAGCGGTCTTTACGGAGGCTATCCAACTCGCTAAATTTTTGCTCTTTTTCAAACCCTTTAAGTTTGTATTTTTGTTTGAAAATTAGCCGGTCCTCTTTTCAAAACCCTACCCCGGTCGAAAACCCTGCTTAAAATACTGTGTTTACCTCTCTCCAGCCCTTAAAAGTCACAGCCAAACGCACCTTCTTTGTCATGAGAGTCCTCTTTTTCCGCCAAACCCATACAAAACAACAGACTTTGCGCATCCATAAAAATGGAAGCTGTGACTTGATTTCGCCCCTATCCTCTCTTTTTCACACCCAATTTCCCCAAATACGATACATTCTCTAATAAAAGTCCGATTTTGCCTGTGATATTCACCCGATTTAGAGAGTTTTCGAAGAACCCGTCATTTTAACTAGAAAACTAAAAAACAAATTTACTTTCCTCTTTTTTAAAATTGATCCGATCGACACGTATAAACTGATAGATGACGTTCATTCTTGACGCTTCGTACTTTGTAGGGCTTCCTCATGATTACTTGTCGATTTTGTCGGTCAGCGTGTCGCAAACCCGCAAAAATGGACCAAAGCCATCGAAAGGCACTTCACTCCACATCTTTCGCCCAAGAAGAGTAGCAGCAAGATGGCGCAATCGCTGCTGGAGGTGCCGACGCCGCTGGACTGGAGCGAGCGAGAGCTGCACGCGTGGCTCGTGCGCGGCGTGTTCGCGCTCGGTGTCGTGACGTTCGTCGCGACAAGCGTGATCAAAGCCCCGTACGGACGCCACGCGCGCCCGGGATGGGGGCCGACGATCAACACTCGCCTCGGGTGGGTGCTCATGGAGCTGCCGTCCGCGCTCTGGTTCTCGCTCGTGTACTCGCTTGGCGACCACCGCGCGTCCACGACGCCCATGGTCGCCGCGGCGCTCTGGTGTTCGCACTACTTCTACCGCGCGTTCGTGTACCCGTTCCTGATCCGCACGAGCAAGGACAAGCGCATGCCGCTCACGGTCATGCTCTCGGGCGACTTCTACAACGTGATCAACGCGTACGTGAACGCCCGGTACCTGAGCCAGTTTGGCGACTACGAGAGCGATCTGCCGTTCGCGCGGCCGTCGTTCTACATTGGCGGCGTCATATTTATCGTCGGCTTCGTGATCAACATCCACTCGGACCAAGTCGTGATCAACCTGCGCAAGCCCGGGGACACGGGCTACGCGATCCCGCACGGCGGCATGTTCGAGTACGTGTCCGCGCCAAACTACTTTGGTGAGATCCTCGAGTGGTGCGGCTGGAGTGTGCTTTCGGGCTCGCCCGCGGGCTGGTCATTCGCGTTCTACTCGGCCACGAACCTCGTGCCGCGCGCGATCAGCAACCACCAGTGGTACCTGGACAAGTTCAAGGAGACGTACCCGAAGAGCCGCAAAGCCGTCATCCCGGGCATCTGGTGAGCATGTGTGCGTGCGTGCGTAAAAAAGGCAAGATCAGCAGAGTTCATGAAGGGTAAGACGCTTGCGTATCCACCTTTTGCTGTGAAGCTGTGGCGAATAGACAAACGGAGTATCGCGGCCACTAACTGAATGCATCAGTTAACGAACCTGTCATGATAGCCATCGCCTGTGTGTGAAGGTGTCGAGGATGAACAGCGCGTCATACACTCACACCACCACTTGCCTTCGTATCTCTTCGCTGCTATTTGTACCCACGCATCAATCTCCCCCAGTCGACATTTCGGACACCTCCAGCGGTTTAAAACCTCGGCTTCAGTTGTAAAACCTTATCTTTGGTCATAAAACCTCGATCTGATGATTAAAAAACCTTGTTCCGTGGAGGTTCTAGTTGTCGAAAACGTCGAAAATAACGACTCCAGTCATCGCTGGTCCCAGCCATTTGAAGAGGGCCGACTTCGTGGCTCACATCCAAAGACGGACGAGAGAAGCAATTAGGAGCAGCAGCAATAGTCCGCAGCCATGCCGCCGAAGAAAGGGAAGAAGACCGCGGCTGCCAAGAAGCCCGCCGCCGCCGGTGGTGCCGCTGACGAGTGGGACGACCTGCTGAACGAGTTCAAGCCAGAGACCGCTACGGACGCCACGCCAGCCGCCGACACGAATGGCAGCAAGGACGAGAAGGCGGATGGCGCGACCGACAAGAGCGACGTCGATGCCGCGGCCGCCGCGTACCTCGCGTCGCTGGGCGTAGACACGTCTGCCGGCGGCGACAAGAAGGACAACAAGAAGAAGAAGGGCAAGAAGAAACCGGACGCGAAGAAGGCCGAGGCCGAGCCGGCGAAGAAGCCCGTGTCCGCCGCCGCCAAGCTCCTGGCGGAGCGACAAGCAGCTCTCCGCGCCGAGCAGGAGCGCATTGAACGCGAGCGCTTGGAGCAGGAGCGCATCGAGCGCGAGGAAGAGGAGCGCCGCCTCGCCGAGGAAGCGCTCCAGGAGGAGATCCGCCGCAAGAAGAAGGAGGCCAAGGCGGCCAAGGTGGAGCGTCAGAAGAAGGAAGGCACGTACATGACAAAGGCGCAGAAGCTCAAGGCCGCGAAGGCGCAGGCCGCGCTCGAGGCGCTGCAGCAGGCTGGTCTCGTGCCAGACGCAGCTCCGGAAGAGGAGAAGAAGAAGGTCGTGTACACGAACAACAAGAAGGGCAAGAAGCAGCCAAAGCAGCAGGAGGTCGAGCACCCAAAGGAGAAGGAGGACGACGTCGCGGACGATTGGGAGAACGCCGACGAAGCTGAGGCCGAAGCTCCAGACGCGTGGGATGACGAGGACTGGGAGACCAGCGACGTGGTCGCCTCGCTTGAGGACAAGCTTAACACGAACGCTGCTAACGGCGGAGACGAAAGCGACGAAGACGTGGAGGACCTGCTGCTCATTGAGCAGAAGAAGGAGCAGGAGCGTCTCGTGCAGCAGGGCATCGCGCTGAAGAAGCGCCAGGAGGAGCAGGAGGAGCAGGCGCGCATTCACGCCGAGGAAGAGAAGATTCGCTCCAAGGCGCAGCAGGAGGCCGACCGCAAGAAGCGCGAGGCCGCGGACCGCCGTCGCGTGCGCGAGGAAGAGGCGCTCGCGAACGTGTCGCTCGACAACCTGCGCTCGCCGATCTGTTGTATCATGGGCCACGTCGATACCGGTAAGACCAAGCTGCTCGACAACATTCGTAAGACCAAGGTGCAGGACGGCGAAGCCGGCGGTATCACGCAGCAGATCGGCGCGACATTCTTCCCAGTGGAGGCGATCAAGCAGAAGACCGAGCGTCTGAACAAGACCGTGAAGCTCGACTACAAGCTGCCGGGTCTGCTTGTGATCGATACCCCTGGTCACGAGTCGTTCACGAACCTGCGCTCGCGCGGTTCGTCGCTCTGTGATATCGCGATCCTGGTGGTCGACATCATGCACGGGCTGGAGCCGCAGACGCTCGAGTCGCTGCGCCTGCTGCGCCAAAAGAAGGCGCCGTTCGTGGTCGCGCTCAACAAGATCGATCGCTGCTACGGCTGGAAGACCATGCCGGACATGCCGATCCAGGAGGCGCTCAAGCACCAGAACGAGCACGTGATCCGCGAGTTCGAGGACCGCACCGCGAAGATCATGGTCGAGTTCTCGGAGCAGGCGCTGAACGCCGAGATCTACTGGCGCAACAAGGACCTGGGCCGCACGATCTCGCTCATCCCGACGAGCGCCATCTCGGGTGAAGGTGTGCCGGACCTCTTGATGATGATCACACGCCTCACCCAGGAGCGCATGGCCAAGTCGCTCGCGTTCGTCGATATCTTGCAGTGTACCGTGCTGGAAGTGAAGGTGATTGAAGGCTTGGGCACGACCATCGATACGATCTTGGTGAACGGCACGCTGCACGAAGGCGACACGATCGTCGTGTGTACGCTGGACGGTCCCGTGGTGACGACGATCCGATCCATTTTGACGCCGCACCCGATGAAGGAGATGCGCATCAAGGGCGACTACATCCACCACCAGACCATGAAGGCAGCGATGGGTGTCAAGATCTCGGCGCACGGGCTCGAGAAGGCGGTGGCTGGTACGCAGATCCACGTGGTCGGCCCCGACGACGATGTCGAGGAGCTCAAGGACTCCGTCATGTCCGACCTCACGGGCATCTTGGACAGTGTCAAGGCCACGAAGCGCGGTGTGATGGTGCAGGCGTCGACGCTCGGAGCGCTCGAGGCACTGCTGGAGTTCCTGCGCACGTGTGACCCGCCGATCCCCGTGTCGTGCGTGAACCTGGGACCGGTGCACAAGAAGGATGTGATGCGCGCGTCGGTGCAGCTCGAACACCAGAAGGAGTTCGCGACGATTCTGGCGTTCGATGTGAAGGTGCACAACGACGCGACCGAGCTGTCGCAAGATCTGGGCGTGCGCATCTTCACGGCCGACATTATTTACCACTTGTTTGACCAGTTCACGGCGTACATGGACAACTTCCGGGAAGCGCGTCGCGAGGAGTTTGAGGATGTCGCAGTGTTCCCGTGCGTGCTCAAGATCCTGCCGAACTGCATTTTCAACAAGAAGGATCCGATCATTCTCGGTGTGGACGTGGAAGAGGGTATCCTGAAGATCGGCACGCCGCTCGTGGTGCCAACGGCCGGCGGCGTGTTTGTGGGCAAGGTCGGCTCGATCGAGCGCGAGCACAAGGAGGTGGACCGCGCGAAGAAGGGCGCGTCGGTGGCCGTGCGCATCGACAACGAAGGCAGCATCACGTACGGCCGCCAGTTCGACCACAAGCACAAGCTCGTGTCGCGATTATCGCGCGCGAGCATCGACGCGCTCAAGGAGAACTTCCGCAACGACCTGCAGAAGGAGGACTGGCAGCTCGTCATCCGTCTCAAGAAGGTGTTTGACATCATCTAGATGCCTAGGTAGGTAGAGAGAGAGAGGTAGGTGATGGTACCCAACCCAACCAGTCAGCCAGCCAGCCAGCCTGCCAGCCAGCCAGCCAGCAGTTCAAACAATGCAAGCAGTGTGTGTAAATGGATGGCTTTCCGCTTTTTTATTCATCCTGCCAGTCTCGGATGGCGATGCAGTCATGTCCAAGTGCGTGGCGAGTAGCTGACTGGCTGGTAATGTCACTCTTATTTGTATGAGTGCACGGTGGTGAATGGTGAATCGAAGGCGCGAGCGAGCAATGGAAGCAAGCAAAAATGGCTTCCAAGTCGTCCAAAGGTGCGACCGAATGCAACGCCAGCGATCTTATTCTTTTTAGCACCTGACGCATTCGAGTCCCTCACTCCTCTCTTTCCCATGGAACGCCATGACGCCATCGATCTCAAGACACATCCAAAGACGCTGTTGTTCCCCTCCATCTCTGGGCATTTTCGAATGCGATTGATTGCTTTGTGGGTGTGTGCGCCAAAAATCGAGTGTTACAGGTTGCGACTTGAATGGTTTTGCAAAAGGAGACCACTGTGGGCAGCACGAGCAACGGAGCCGCTCTCGCTTTTCCATCTTATTCCTTACGTCACGCAGAGGAGAGGAGGGGCTCTGAGGCAGCAAAGGTGGGATTCTGTGTGAAGATGGATGGGTGGCGCTCCTGACCTGGCAGCGCAGCCTCATTCCCAGAGTTTCACATTTCGAGCGAGAGACAAACCAGAACGAGATGAGGGCTTTGCGCGTGCCTTGGGCTCTAACATTCGCTGGTCAACGCACGCACGAACGTGAGTAAGTCGCTTGAGGTTCCGAGGATAACTCTTCGAACGAGCGCCTTTGCTTTGCGCACTGGACACCAGAGGGAGAGAGGACACCCTCCCAGTGAACAGGATGGACGTTGTTTGTCGAAACAGGATTTAAACTTGGCAATAAATCATCGTTGTGGTAGCGATACCGAAGAGGTGATTGTATCAATGAGAGCCAAGCTCGGACTCCAACGTGGGAGCATCATAATCGACAGAGAACACGCTAGAAGAGCCCCGTGAAAGAATATCTGAGCCGATTGAGCACACAAACATGGAATGTAGTGGTGCATAATAAATAAGCTCATGCAAGTCTTGGTGAAAGCACTCTACTTTGGTATATATTCTCTAGATAGTGCCTCCTTCTACCCTCAGTGAGGTAGGTCCTCCATTTTCGCTGACTCGTCCATCAATCAGATCAGGAGATTCAGTTGGAGGTCCAGCGAGCGCTGCTGGCACGAACGAAGTCAACGCTGGCCCGCAAGTTCAGCGCAAGGCGGAGGGTGTAAAAAGTCGCGACCACGATGTTCTGTTGTTCCAATTACTACAACCAAAAAAAGCTGGAGTCGCAAGAGCCAAGAGGAAGGGTGGTCCTTTGGGAAGGCGAGAAGCACCAAGCATGGACTCTCGGGCGAAACCAGTCCTGCCTGGATGCTCCAGCACCCACCCACCCACCCGACCCAGAAAACAACCCACTCACGTACAGTAGAACCTGCACCAACGAGGAGCTCCAGTTTGGTTTTATTAGAACTGGTGGCTGCACCAGAGAATAAGATTTTTCAAGAGTGGCACCGCGACCTCAGCCAGTCGGGCTTTGGTCAGCAGAGGCCTTCAACCAAGAGCGCAGAAGTTCAGAAGGGCCCAGAGGCACAGAGGAACCAAGGGGATACAGTGTATCAACCTGTCATTGCTTTTTGTCGCTTGGGTGAAACGCAAAAGCAGCCAGATAAATGGTCCGAAGCAGTCAGACTCTGTGTCTGTAGAAGGCGTGGCTGACTGGCAGCGGGCACCAGTGCTTCGAGTACTACAGACTGTTACACGACCACACTCACACACCCCAAGTGGCCACGAGGGTTACAGTCTACTGGCAAACTTGGTTACGAGGTGGCGCTGACGTCTGCGCTCCAGGATTTCCAGGAACGTCCAACGGTTGAAGCTCTGGAGGGAGAGGGAGGAGGAATGCGGCACTTGCTGGGGCTAACACATTTGACCTGCGCTCCCTCTCAGCACTCTTGGTAAACGGTGCAGCGTGTGTTGTAGCCAACCTGTACTCTCTTGAGCCTCTCGACCACCTGGCTGGCAATCAAGTCCACTGCGCAGCTTGCTTGCTTTCATCCCTATCATCCAATTTCCGTCCAGAGCGGGAAAAAACGCTCCAGCCACTCTCACATCCGCTTCAAGGCTCCAAGAGGACAGGCACTTGGCGATTGACGTTGAGTATGTGGACCATCTGACTCACAACGCTGCCATTCATTCAGTACATTACAGGCACTTGCTGCCATAGAGAAAAAGGTACACAAGATGAGGGAGCTACAGTAAGATAGAGGTTCACCGAGGTCTCCTTTCCTCCCTCACATGCAATCGAACGAGTGCACACTTTTACGAGAATCCAAGCGTCCAAGCCAACAGATTGGAGCTCTTGACTTCGAACGAACGAGCGAGCGCACAACAACCCCACGCTCGATGCGCGGTTCAGCGCTAAAGTTCGATCTCGAAGACAATGCCAGCAGCAATAGAGAGAAAGAGCAAGAACCCGCTGACGCACACATTCGGAAACGACCCACCACCAACGAAGTCGCTCATGCTGGTCGTTCGTTCCTGTTAGTTGCCGTTGGTGGTTGTGTGACTCACTTGGTCTAAAGTCTTACATCAGATGCAGTCTCCCACCAGACATAATAACATCAGACAGGAGCGAGCGAGCGCGAGAGATCCTATCCTAAGA
>JAADVN010000475.1:0-17928 GCA_023335535.1 Globisporangium spinosum | reverse complement strand
TGACGAAGGCGCAGGCGGTTGAGGCGCAGAGGATACAGGTGCAGAGGATGCAGGTGCAGAGGATGCGGAGGAAGGTGTAGATGGTCCTGTGAGGGACGCCACACCAAGCATCATCTTGAGCTGCGCTCCCATCTGCTCCAAGTTCGTCACACTCGAGGTCTCTTCCATCTTCTTGCGCAGCTCGCGCTGCTCTTCTTGCTGGATCTCCTGGAGAGACTTTGTTGGCGCGGCGCTTGGGTCCACCCATGCGCCACCGCTCTTGTTATTGTTGCTGTTATCGGCTGGTTTGCCCTTTTGCTTTGGTGCAGCAGTCGCCGCAGCCGCAGTCTTCTTCGCATTGCTACTGCTGGTGGTTTCCGCCTTTGCCGCAGTCTGCTTCTGAGTAGCTGCTGGCTGCTTAGCCGCTGGTGCTACTGATCGAGGAGGGGACACCGCAGCTGGAGCTGGAGCTGGTGGTGCTGCTGGCTTGTCGGGGCTGTTGCTCAGTGCGTTGCGCACTTCGTCAGCGGCCTTGCGCTTTTCCTCGTTTTGGATCTCATGGAGGGAGGAGAATGAGGTGCTCAACTCGCTCGTCTTTGGCTTTCCCCACGGGTCAAGAGGCGCATCCGCCTTCTCCTGGGTAGCTTGCGATTGCAACAGCGCATCCACGGATGAACTGTTGCTGCCGCCGCTGCTTTGCTGCGCTTGGTTGAATAGTGGCTCGCTGCCCAACACTGGTGCGTTCATTGAGCTCTGCCAGAACTCATTCTGCTGTCTTGCGCCGCCGTCGTTCAGGAACAGCGAGTCGCGCATCGCTGGATCGTGCGAGCCAAACTGGTGGTGGTGCTGCGTGCGAAAGTCCGACTGGAACTGCGGCTGCATGCCTGTGTGAAAGCTATCGGTTGCGTTTCGATCCTGGTCGTTGCCGCCAAAGATGCCCAGCGCACTCATAATACCTTCTCGCTGCGTTCGCTGCCAGGAGCTTTGCTGCTGCAAAAGCATGTGCTGCTGTTGTTGCTGTTGTTGGTGTTGCTGCTGCTGCTGTTGGTGCTGGAGCTGCTGCTGGTGCTGGAGCTGCTGCTGGTACAGGTGGCTCTGCTGCTGACGAGCGATCTCGAGGCGCTGCATCTCCATGCGGATCTTCTCTTCCTGGTTCAGCTGGAGCATGCGCTGGTGCTCCTGCTGCTGCTGCAACTGCAGCATTTGCTGTTGCTGCAGCTGCTCTTGGCGCTGCTGTTCCTGCTGCAATGCGAAAAGACGTTGACGTTCATTTTCCGCAGCGATCTTTGGACTTGGCTGCGGCGGTGGGGTCGCGAATGGCACTTGGCCATGCAGGAATTGGCTCGCCAGAGGCGTGAACTGACCTTCTTGGCCGAATCGGATAGGCAGATGCGGCTTGAAGTACCCAGCCTCAAACCATTCACGCATTTCCGCCGACTTGAAAGGACCTTGCTGGATACCCTGTGGGTCCAAGTAGAACCATTCGTCGCGTACCTCCATCGCCATTCTCAACGGCTCCAATGTCGGCAGCGGCTCGCCACCGAGCTGCTGCAGCGAGAAGCTCTTCTCTTCGTTGCCAAGCGAAAATTGCTTCGTGTCCAGAATGCCAAATTGGCTCTCGACCGATGACGACTGGTTGAAAAAAGAGGAGCCGTGGTCTCCCAATGAACCAGCAGCACCATTGCCACCGCCGAGATCGCCGATGTCTGTCGGCTCGTCCCACTGAATGTCTTCTTCGTCGCTGTCGTCGAATTGGCCCGCAGCAGCTGCAACTTCGAGCTTCTTGTCAAACTCGTCCAGATCCCCATTGTGCTCTTTCTGCAAGAGGTCGACAAAAATGCAAGGTTAGTCTGTAAAAGAGAAATTGGTTGCAGCCACTTTCTTTTGAAGTACATTGCGTACCAGATCCACAGCCACCGGCGCGTTCAGCTCGTCGCGCATTGCATCCATTTCTCGTCGGAACCGTTCGGCAGCTATAGCCATACTCGACAGATCCTACACACAAACACACACAAATATCAATTCGCCGTTCGTACGGTACGTATCATGATGCATTTTGATGATGAGAAATGGCAAAACGCACCATCTCGTTGCTGTCGCCGCCGATGCCGTCGCCGCCCACATCGTCCCAAATATCGTCTCGCTGGCGAGAGGAGCTCGACGGTTTGAGTCCGCGCTGCCACGTGCCCTCTTCACCCTGTTGCTGGTTCTCATTATCTCTCTATAGAGGGCAAGAATGATTCACCCATTGCAACAAATGAGCAAGCAAGTCTTTAATACAGGACCATGCACACATAGGAAATGCATCAATCACAAAGCCACTTACTTTCGCTGATTTGTCCCATTTCTCGTCTTCCCACTTGCCATTCGAGCGGCTACGATCCGATTGCTGCTGCTGTCCGTCCGTCCCGCTTTGCCCGGTGGTTGTTGTGCCTCGTCCACGGCCACGTCCGCGGTTGCGGTTCAATTTCCACTGCTCGTAGATCTCTTCATAGTCGAATGGCAGAGTCGACACGGGCGGCAGCGCAAGATCAGATGCCACCATGGTCTCGGGCGGGAACTCGGGTGGCGAGGTCGTCGTGAAGTGGAGCGCGAGCAGCTCTTCCTTTGAGTAACGCAACACTGTGTGTGTGGTGTAACGCAGCCATAGTCAATCCAGCGTTAGTATCATATAGCCACTCACTGTGTGATGCATTTGCACATTTGCATGCAACAACCATCCCCAAAAAAATTCAACACCAGAAGAAAAAAAGATACGCAAAATGTACGCATGAAGGTGTGACGTACCTTTGCCTTTACGTCGGGACGCATCCGCGACACCCTGTGGATCGTGGTGTGCCGCGCTCGCGCTGTCTTTGGCCACGCCTGCGCTGCCATTGTTGCTCGCTGCTGTGACGAACCCTTCGCCGTCCTTCGACCATTGCGGACGGTACGCGGATCCTTCCGACTCTGTTCGTCCCCGTCCTTTCATCGCAAACATCGTGCGCGGACGCAGCGAAATGCCCCCACCATCTCCCGTCGCTGCTGCTGCTGCAGTTGCGCCCGCGCTGCCAGCACTAGCAGCACTAGCAGTACTAGCTGGTGCTCCCGTCGGCGGCTTGCCGTCATTGTTGCTGCTGGCTTTCGCTGGATCGTCGGGTTGCTGCTGCGCGCCGTTCGCGGCGTGTTTCTTGCGGTGCTTGGCGGTCTTGGTGACGAAGTCGTCCTCACCCTCGTCGCGCTTCATCATCGTGGCTGTTCTCTCTCTTTGGGCTCTGGTGGCTCCGGTTGCTGGTTGCTCGTGGCTCTCGCTCGTCTCGTGCAGGTCACACACACACACACAGGTAGGTGGAGCTGCTCGCTTTTTGCTTCGCTTTTGCGCTGCTGTTTGCTGTTTTGGCTCGCGTGGGGCTGTTTAGCGCAGCGCCCAGGCTTCAAAGGATTGGGGCGAGAGAGCGGCGAGCGGTCCGCCTCCCCCCTTTTTAAAAAGTGAGCAAAAGCGGCTGGGCGAACCGAGCCGGTTCACGTGGACCGGGCCTTCGAAGTGGGTTGCTATGTTCCAGAAAGAGAGGTGCATTCATAAAAGTGTATCACAATAAGGTTGAAAAGGGTAGGTTTGAGGAGTGAAATTGAGGTGAAGTGCACCTTGTTTTGTAAAATGGAGTTGAACTTGAAGATTGCTAGCTTCCAACTTGCAGTGGTGAATGGGAGAAATGGGGAGAAGCATGGATGGAACTGAGTTTGCTGTGGAGAATTCTTCTACCTCGAGCAATGAATGCCCTACGGACACTACTGTCTCTAGCCAAACTATCTTTCTCTAGTGGTGAGATAGCTGCATGGCATCAGCCCCATGCTGAAATGTTTTTGTAGCGCACTTCCATCTCTTCATCAACTTACTGAATCTGCTCATTAAATAATATTCAAACCACCACAACAAACCAGCCAACTATACCCCCTCTCGTCTCACTCCGCTCTTGATCCTCCTTGTTTCTTCTTCATTTTCTTGTTTTCCTTTTCGCAACCGCCCTCAACGCGATCCAGAGCGAAGAGTTCGGACTGGACTGAAGAGGGGTCTTCTACTACTTTACAATTCTCCACCACCAAGGTCTTCTTCGCTTCGCTCCACAAGCTTCGGCAATCACATGATGACACACGGAAGTCGGCGGCCCTGGCGGCTATCGGCTCGTCCAATGTCCGGTCGCAGTCGCACCGCTTCCTCGTAGATCAGGTTCGCACGTCGACGTCGTCGCCACCAGTGCTGCAGGAGCACCACCGCCTTGTGGTCGATGCGGTCCTGTTCTTCCAACGGAACGGACCCAGGTCCGTACATCGTGAGCAGCCCGACGCCCGCGGGGTCAAACACGCGCGGCTTCCTCACAATTACCTTGGTCATCGTCCGCTCCTCGGCTGCGTCAAACGAGTCCACTTCTTCGATCACGGCTCGCTGGAAGCCAATCATGTCGTCTTCAAACGACTTCTTCTTGCTGTCAGGCACCAGGGGCCAAATGAACGCCGCCAAGATCCCAGTCGCGCCAGCGACAATCTCGTAACTCGCACTGATCGTGTTCATCGCCAACGAGCGGACGCCGAGGTACGTACCGCTGATCAACTCCACTGGACTTCCTGACGCGAGACCACGGGCCGGCAGACGCACAAGCTCGACGAGACCATGACCAAGACGATACACGATTCGAAACGGATTCGCATACACTGAGACTGTGTGCAGACCGCTCAGCACGAGGATCACGGCTTGCTGTTGGTACCGCCGCGTCACTCTCTCGATCACGCTCGCTTTCGGCTCGTACAGGTGATTGAACGTCAGTTTTGTCAGGTACAACCGGAAATCTTTCACGTTCGACTCGGGAAGGTATACTGCAAGGCGCCGACCCGATGGACCGAGCGTCTTGATATGGCGACCGCCATTGAGCTCCATGCTGAACTTGAACCGAATGGACTCGATGTTGAGCTCTTCGATGTAGATCCCGTCTGTCATGACAGTCCCGTTTTCATCGGCGGTGCCACCACTCGCGCCACTGTTTGCGCCAAGGCCGTTGCCAGCGTAGTCCAGATTCGTGTTCACAATCTCTTCAAACGTGTGCTGGCTCGTGAGTCCTTCGAGTCCCTGGAACACACTGATGAGGTTCACGACAAACTTCTCGTCCGTCGAGATCTCCACTTCCTGCATGATCAGCTCAATGAGCTCATAGTGAACCACCTCACCCGCATTGCAATTCGAGTTCCAGAGCATGCGGAACTGCACCACACTTAAGTTTGTCGTGTCCAGCTGCTCGAAGATGCCTCGATAGCGGTAGTTCATCGCGTTGCGCCAGCGGTCGCGAAGCCGCACCGAGACACCTTCTTTCACTTGATGCACTTTCGGACCGAGCACGACTTCAGCGTCCATCTGGTTGTCCATCTGCAGGTTGCCGAGCGAAAAGATGATCTCGCTGCTGCCTCCAACACATGAATAGAGAAGACCCAAGCGCTGCATCGACAGGTACGCCACTTCGACCATGTTCGAGTTCGCATTGTGAAGAAACGAAAAGCCGATGCTTGGAATTGACAAGCCCACGTTGAGAATGTTCGTAGGGTCGATGTGTTCGCGCACAGACGTTCGAAATTTCAGCGCGACTTGCACTTCGCCTACGATGTCACCAGTCTCTGGATGCCGCATCTCCCACCAGTGGCCTTCTTTGCGTCCCAGCGATCGCTTCGCCTGCTCGCCATTGTTATACGACCACGCGAGCGACCGTTTTGTGTTGACTCCGAAGCGAGACCATGCTTTCTTTGGAATTCGAATCTCCACGATTCCGGAGCTCTGCTTCATGTCTTCATCTCGATAAACGTCATCTTCCGACATCTCTGACGAAGCGTACGACTGGCTCACGCGCTCTGCGTCACTCAAATGCAGTGCGTCGTTCATAATCTCGTCTTCGTTGTCCTCGTAAAACACAGGACGTCGGGGCAAAAGCGAGCCATTTGACGGGTTTGGGGTCTTGGCTTGAGTGGACGGCGAGCCCAACGGCGTTTGCATCATCTCGAACGGTCCCGACTCCTCTCGTCCCATGGGGCTTCCCGGAAGCGTGATGTCGTTCTGAAGTTGACCGCCATGGAAGAGCGCGTCATCACTGACCCCAATCGATGTCGTCTCCATTTCGCGCGCGAACATGTCGGCATCCTTTTGGTTTTCGTAAAAGTTCAGCAACAGCTTTTTCGGGCGAGACGTGCACGCAAATTCCGTGTCGGAGTCAAAACGGTAGACATGCGCAGTCTTCACTTCCTTCGACTCGATCACAAACGACTACAGCAGATACACAACAAGAGATCAGAAATTGTCTGTACGCAGAAGAAAAAACGAGAAGAAAGTCAAGCAAGCTCACCGATTGGTTGTCCGTTTCAATAAGAAACTCGGCTGATGCGTCGTGCTTCAGCGAGATGTCGTTCTTCAAGCGGGCTGCAATCACTTTCACCTCCAAAATGTAGCTTGGCGGCGTGTTGATGCTGTGGTCGCGAAACACGAGCACGCGCGAGGATCTCTCGACGATGATCTCAGCTGTGATGCTCCTCAATTCCTTGCCAAGTAACCAGAATTTGAGTCCATCGGCTCCTTTCTCTCGATCCAAGTTGGCGAAATCGTACACGCGGGAGAACGGAGACGCAGAATGATGCTGACCAGCAGCGACAGCGCGGCACGAAACGCGTCTTGCTCCGTCGGGCTTCACCCACGCAAACGGAACGTACTCCATGCTTCGAATGACAGTCATTTCGTCCGAATAGTTCTCCTGGTTCACCAGCAAGTCCGAACTCGACTCATTGCAAACGAGGTACATCGGCGGATCATCACGCATGAGCGTCACGACCATACTCGCGCCAACCGTGCTGATGCGCACGCGCACGCGGTGCATGTCGATGTTGCTTCGCACAAACCCATCGCGGTCGTACCCGTCGCTTGTCGAGCCTTTCCAAGTCGGCGCCACTGCTCCTTTCAGTTTCAGAGGAAACTCTTTTTCTTCAATCACGGAGAACGGTCCACTCCACTCGGCTCCACTGTGGTTCATACGGATATACACCTCTCGATTCGCATTCTTTGCAGATCGGTCAAAGTCGAAATGAGTCGAGGTTGGCTCGCCTCTCTTCGACGATGCTTTGAAAGTAGGGAGCTCGACGACTCGGTCATTGTCTCTCCCATGCTGCGAGATCTTGAACGGAGCGTTTGTCTTGTTCACAAACACAAAGCGAGACGTGACCACCACTTGCGTTGTTCGGTGAAACTGTCCCATCGGTCGCTGAATCGAGATCCCGATTTCGTTTCTTGACTTTGGACCCAACTTGCTCCCAAACTTCAACGTGATCGGCGCTTGAATGCCGACAACTGTCGAGTGGATCTTCTCAGACCAGCGAGAGACTTCGTGGTCAATGATCGTGCTCATCTCGAAGGCTTGACCGGGGCAATCCATCAGGCGCGGCACAGGCCGTTGAGGCACGAGTTGAGGGGCATGCAGCACGAGCGGACTGATTTCGTCTGCGCATCGAAAGAGCATCGTCTGGACGTGCGACTGGTTGTATATCCACAGCGAGCAGTACAGCACAATGCGGGGGCTTCCGTTGTCCGCAGCAGTGAAATCCAACCGCGAAATGACTTTCTTCGACTCGGTGTCTTCGTACTGGAACACCACATCGTCGCTCTGCAACGACGGGATGAACTCCACAATCGGGTACCACTGACCGTGCGCTCCGAGCATCGACCGGACCTTCCGATCCATACCGTCACGGTAGATGCAGTCTCCCAAGTTGATCGGCCGCGTCCAAATCGAATCCATTTCGGGCAAACGAAGCATTAGCTCGGCATTCTTCAGGAATTTGTGAAGGTGAACTTCTTCGCCTGGCGAGAGCGTTCCAGATCGCAAAAGGAGCTGCGTCTCGTTCGCGACAACTTTGAACTGAACTCGGATCGGAAGCGTGTTCTCAAACACCAAGCACGAGTGCAAGCAAATCTGGTGCTTTGTTGCGTAGGTCTGCAACTCGCCTCCATCCTGTGAAGCATTGCCGCGCGTGATGATATTTTGGTGGTCTTCACGATACACCTTCCGCATGAACGACATTATGTTCACGTAGAAGCAATAGCCTGACGCGCGTCCATCTTCTGGCTCGAGAATCATGATCGAGGAACCGGCTGTCAGTTTGTTCAGATCAGCGATCACGGTTGGCTTGCACCCTTCGACCTTGATGATGACAGATTGCTTGTCATCGCCAAACATTGCGCTCAACGGGACCGAGATCTTGCTGTCTGTCATGAGCATCATGGTTTTCTCGGGCTTCTGCATCATCCCGCTCTGTCAATCATGCAGCATTTGTTTACGAGTTAGTACTGTGGCTCTTCTCACTTCACGGAAAGCAACATATGCTTCGGCTACCTCTCCAGGCTTCAAGTCGGTTCGCGACGTCCAAAACTCCATGTCGATGCTTGTGTCTACAAGAAAGTTATACCACAACAAAACAGAAATTAGCAACCAAGATAAAGAAGAACCAGCACACTCTGATCGCCACGTACCATTCTTCAGCTGAACCGGAGAGCTGAGCAACAGCACACGTCGAGACTCGTCACGCTGCGCGACCTTCACCTCCGCGAGAACCTTGTCGCCTTGAATGAGAAATTTACCGGCTCGTCGAAGAGGGCAGAGTAAGCTGCTCCTTGTCGATCCGATCATCACTTCGAGCGCCAGAGGCGGAATGTAGCTTCCACGAAGTCCCTCAGACAACACAATGTTGTCCTTCGCGTTGTTCGAATTCGAATGCTGCTTCTTCAGAAGCTTCGCCTTTGGGTCCTTGGTCGCCACGATCTTGAGAGGATCAAAGACCAGAAACTGACCGTCTTTCACCTGCTCTGGTTCGTTGAGTCGCTCGTGTCGAGGATCTCTCGAGTTCCGGACAAAATCTAAAGCGAGGAAAATCTCACCTGTCGCGTTGCCTCGAACATCGTGGAGCCGGTACCAGCGACTCAGCTTTGTGCCCATTGAGCCCATGACGCTGCCCGCGAGGTTAATCTCAACCGTTCCAATCGAGAACCACTTTTCTTTTGAAGCGGCGGTGCTGTCATCTCTCCCCAGCTGTGGTTCTGAACTCTGCGGCTGCGAAAGCGGTGCAAACTCCTCATTGTCTTCGGCGTCTTCGTCCACTTCAACGTACTTGTTCGTCACGTGGTCAAACACGAAATTCCGCTTGCCTTTGTCGGTGGACATCACATCGATTCGCAAAATTGGCGTGACGCCGGACTGAGCGCCACCATACGGGAGTGAGAACTTGTGTCGAAGATTCTCCAGTGTCTTCGCTTCTCGAGGATTCCACCAAGGCAGCAACATCACTTCCACGCGCACGTCGTGGAAGCGAGAGTACCCTGGGAAGTTCCAGCCGTCTCGAACCTCAACGTGCAACGTTCCTGCATGAGAGGTATTCAGGTTCGCGAGGCGAATCGGAACGCCGAGGCTGTTGAGCACGCACACACGTCCATCCTCCTTCTTCGCTTCTCCATCGGCTGCAACTGCGGCGGGCGTGCGCTTCTCGACGTAGAACACTTGCTTGCGACGATTCTTCGCCACACTACTCAGCAGTCGCACAAGCGCATCCGTGAAGTTCACATTCAGCCGCTGCATCGCACTGATCTCCATGGACGTTCCCGATCCGCCTTCCTCGTTTCTCACCTTGGCATACGCACGCCACGGCTCGATAAACGGCTCCCAATCCGCGAGCGCAGTGTTGTAGTAGCGTGCCGAGATCTCTAGACTCGCATCCAGAACGTAGTCGAACGAAAACTCACTTCTTGTCAAACCTTGCAGCTTCATGTCACTGAGTGCAAAGTTCATCACTGGGATGTACGTGTCCAGCGCAACCACCGAGAGACTTCGCTTGATGACTTCAAACACCACCGAGTAGCAGGACATGGTGATGCGGTCGTGGATGCGACCAACACGCAAGCGCGTTCGGAAAAGCGTTCGATGTCGCAGTTGCTTCTCGTTGGTGTCCCCCAGGATTGCGAAATACGACTGATAGTTCAGCAACGGGATGTACGACGACGCAGTCGATCTCGGTCTTGGTCTGTCGTGCTCATTCTCGTTGGATTCGATGAAATTGTTCAGTCCCGCTGATGTCGCAGTCGAGATTCGGCTTCGGTTCGTCGGAGATCCATACGCGCCTCGACCAGCGCCACCGAAGCCGGAGTACATCGGTCGAAGATCCATCAGATCATTGTCGTTGAACGTGAATTGCATCGAGTGGATGCGCTCGACCGGATAGGATTCAGTGATTCGGGCACTGTTCGAGTCAAAATCTGCCGGTGATGAAAACTTAATGCCCTCTTTGCCCTCGCCGACGCTGCTGTCAAGCCTCGTCAAAGCGTCATCGAGAGGATGATCTGGCACCTGGTTCTCGTCACTCTGCGTCAACGCTTCCAGCAGCGCAAAGAGCAACTCGAGTCTTCGATCTGCTTCCAGTTTCACTTGCCCAAGCGAAATCACGACTGAACGGTGGCAAACTGGTCTCCTTCCGGACTCGTCGGCACAAAGTTTACACTCGTCTGGAATATCAGTTGTCATCTTGTGAAGCCGAATGTCGTACGTAAACCAGAATTTATCGACTTGTGCCAATCGAAGCGCAACTTCTTCTGTGAGGACAAACAGCGCCGTTGGACCCAAGTGGATCTTCAGGTTCTCCATGTTTGGATCTGCGCGATACGTGAACGAGCTCTTCTCAATCGAAAGCTTCGCCACACAGTGGGAATCTTCGACATACGCTTCCAGCATCGGCGCTCGAATATGGATCCAGAGTTCCGAGACCTTGTACCACGGAGCTGGACTTGCAGTGGTAGTAGTCGCATACTTCTCGAAGTCGTTCGATTGGGACTGATTGGGGTCTGTCCACAGAATATCTAGGACCTCGACCACTTCAAAGATCAGATCCATGAAGTTGAGAGGCATCACCCATCCTGACACGTCCATGTCGACGTGTAAGCCTTTCTTCACCACAAACACATCAGAAGCCGACGCACCGCGATACGTCACACTCAGAGACAAGAACTTCCCGTTCTTGATTCGATCTGAACGAAGCTTCGCAGGAGTCAGCACACCGTTCTTCAGGTTCAGGAACTCGTCGCCGATGTGAAGAAAACCGAAGTTACTCGCTTTGCGGTGATCCATCGCACTCAAATACTTGACGCCGAGGAAAAGGCGGAATGCTGACTTCTCTGGTTCCGAAACTCCGTGGACGTCGATCGAGAATACCAAATCCGAGACGCTGAAAGTAATCCAGGATGCGCTTTCATCGTGCAGCTCTGCCGAAGGACGATACGAATCCGAGAACCCGCCGAGCAAAAGCTGTTCTGGGTCGAAATACCGCGCATGCGGAGATAGTCGCGCTTTGCTGTACTCGTCTTCACCACGAAACGAAACCCGTTCATTGTCATCAAAGTAGTACGAGTCGCCATAGACAGAGTCGTAGTCGTCGTAGTCGTCGCTCTCTTCTCCGTGTTCCATCATTGCTCGCTTGGCTGCATTTCGAGCGCTGTTCTCGATGCACACTTTCCACTTTTCAAGCTCGTCCATGTCAGTCGAGCTCAGCACTTTGCACAGCACGCCCGAACTTGTCCAGATCTCCAGCAGGTTATATCGTTTGCCAGCGCCTGCGTACGGACCTCCGCGGGAATTCGGTCGCAGGATCACCTTACAGCCGATCACTCTAAACTCGTCCAAAAGCTCAGCACCAGAACCATTTTCGTGCACGGAGAAAACGGAATCTTCGTCAAGATGACACCACGAACGCCGCCAGCGACGGAATGCGAGCGTGTCGTCTCTTGTGAACAACCAGCCCATCATTTCATCCCCCTGGTAGTACGTCCATCGACTCTTTGCCAGTGCCAGCCGAACCATCTTGCGCTTTCGCACAATCGCACCACGGATAAACCGCTGCACAACCACGATCGCACGCGTTGCTTTCGCCCAGTCCGGCTGGATTGGCACTGTATTCGTCTCGTTGTTGACCAACTGCTTCAGAAGCGCACGATACGAAGGCTGTTGCTTGATCTCACTTGGGAGCTCGATTTTCTTCGCGGCACTGACGAACAACTGGAGATGCTCCATCGTGATTTCGTACGAGTAGCTGCTGGTCGCCACGGCTGATACTGCTGTTTCGTCCAGCATACTCGTGTTCAAAGAACTCGTGGGGGCATACGACGATAACGATGCTGACTCGGAACCGGACGGAATTGTGCTCAATCCTGTGCCCATGCTTGGGTGCACATAGCTGGTGTACTGCGTTGAGATGCCGTTGGAGAATTCATACCATTCCTGGAGAAGCGTGGTCATTTTCGGTTCATCAAAGACGAGAATCGAATCACCCAAGTGCAGCGAAATCTTGGAGCCGTACGTGGAGACCTTGCCCTTGACTGCGTCTGGGTGCTGATCATTAAGATAGTCCATCGTGAACTTGATCGACGGCACTCGGGGCGATTCCTCCGTATCTAGAGTGTGATCGACACCACTTGACGAAGGATTGGTCACACTGGATGCTACACAGTAGTTGCCACGGCCGTCCTCGTATGCCATGTTCTGAATGTAGTAGTCCAGCGCCGACACTTCGTATAGATGATACGCAAACAAGTCTGGGCCGAAACCTTTAATCACCAGCTTGGGGTAATCCAGCGTGGCTTCAGCGATCAGTCTCTTTGTCGCCGCGCGCACGAGATGAAATGTTAGCGAGTCTGCAGTCAGCGATACTCGAGACACCAGGCGTGACGGCGTCACCTCGGCTGCTTTCACCAACGGATGCCGGAACGTCAGCACTCTGCTTTCCTCCATGGAATCAATGCGAAGCTGCAAGTCGGATCCGGATTTGAAGCGAAATTGCGTTGTCAGAGGCTTTCCGTCCACTTTGATCAACAGCAAGCCAGGCTTGATCGCTTCTTTCGATGCCGCCAAACTTTTCTCCGCACAGCGTTTTACGACCACGTCACCACCATTTTCTGCTGATATCATGTCGAGAATGAGCCCAGTCGGGCCTTTCGGGAACACGATGCTGATCTCTGGGAGCGGAATGCCCATCGCGTCCCCCATTTCATGAAGCAGACTCGCGAACGGCACTGTCTGCTCGCTCACGTCCTCCACGACACTCTGGTTCCGCAGTGACATGACCAGCTCAAACGGCAACTGCTGCTCGATAAAAGTCGCACGCACCCACACGTCACTCTTCTTCAAATTGTCGAATTCGTCTCTCTTCATCGACAAAATCTGCTTCCAGAGTAATAAATAATCTTCCGCCACGTGCGCGACTTTCTCTGGATCACTCGCTGCGTGCCGCTCCGTCGCCTTGAGGTGATCGGACACCGTCACGCGCCAATGCTCGTGACCGCTATAAGAGTCCAAGATCAGATTCAACACCGAGAGCTGGTCTTCGTCGAGCCCCATCGACACCTTGGAAAGATGGAACACCGCGTCGTATCGCGGGTCGTTGGTCTGCGCGTGCTGGGTCGCAGTGTTCATCGTGAGCTTGAGCGACACCGCCATGGGGGCAATCAGGAACCGGTGCGCGTGCACGTTCTCTTCCGCATTCCACCAATCTGTGCGCGCCGTCTTTGATCCCATCTCCTTGAGCTTCGCCAGCGTTGAGGTCATGATCTTCGGGTGCACTCGCGAGTGGATGAAATGCAGCGCGTGGGGGTCCACATACGCCGACAGCTCGAGTGCGCTGATCAGCTTAAACACCAAGTGGTTCTTCTCTTTTTCTGCGGGCTTCTTGTCGTCAAAGCCGTCGATCCGCCAGTTGCTCGGCGTTGTGACTGCAGAGAGCGCGCCGAGTGTGATTCCTGCCGCGAACTTGACCGAGTGCTCGCCCGTACTAGTACTACTGTTTCTGCTATTCCTCATTGAGCCTGTTGATGGCGGTGGTGGCGTTGAAGATGATGATGACGAAGAAGAAAACACCCCTCCGCGCGTCGGAAACCACAAACCTTCTATTCGAATGTGCAGATTCCGGACGTCGATCTGCAGGTTGTCGATGAGCTTTGTCATCGTGCGTCCGATCCAGCCGTCCGTTCCGAAATACCCTTCGCTCTCGTGCGGTACCATGTACTCGGGCACCTGCGGTCCGGTCCATCGGTCGAGCAGATCCTGCTCCAGGTGCTGCATTTTCTGCTCGAGCAGCACCGCGATCTCCTCCTGCTGCGCGTCCTCGTCATGCCGCAGCGGCTCGAGCACGATGAGCACGTCGACGAACTTGATCTTGGCCGACGCGCCGCCAAAGATCGCGGCGATCGGCAGGTCGGCTTCAAACTGGCCGATGAAGCCGCTCTTGAGCCGGAACGGCAGCCACGACGGGATGATGCTCTTCTTTAGCGCCAGGTTCTCGAGCTTCAGGCGCTCCGACGACTTCCAGAGCTTCGCCGACACCTGCACGCTCTCGCTCTCCACATACTGGCCGAGGAAGTAGCAGATCCACGACTTGAGCGGTCCTTCGAGCATCGTCTAGCTGTCTGTCTGTGTGGATGTGATTTGATTGACGAATTGCCTGCGACCAGACGGCAGGCACGCGGGCTTCTGTTCACGCAGGCTCGTGGAGAAAGACGCGGGTGTGTGCTGTACGCGTCTGGGCGTCTGCGTGCGTGTGCGCGTATGTGCTGAACGCAGACGGCGATGCGGTCGAGCAGCAGCAGGAGAAGGAGTGGGAGGGCGTCCGTCGTCGTCGTCGTCGTCGTCGCCGCCTTCCCTCGCAGTCTGTTAAGCGGCCTGCTTTGCTTTTTAATCTCTTGCCTTTTTGGCTTTTGCCTTTGCGGGCGTTCGATTATTGGAATTTTGCTCTTGTCGGACTGACGCCTTTGCGATTCAGCATTTTCTGAGAAAAATGGACTCCATGATTGGCTGAAAAGAAGATTATAGTAGCATTATAGCCAATAGTGATGGCGGAAAGATGGGAGATGGATGCGGTGGTCTAGGGCTCGGGTTGGTGATGCGACGTTTGTCAGCCCAAGTCGAATTTTGAGAGGTTTTGTTGAAGCGAGCGAATCCATTGGATGGATACTAGCATATAATAATCAAGCTCAAAATACACTACGTATGGTGAAGAGGTATGAAAATCAGCACCGTTCATCGCCCAACTTTTTCGATGAGATCGACGCAGCTCGATTTTTCCGAGTTGGCTGGCGCTCGAGCATGAGCTCAAGCTTGTCTCTCAGGCAGCCATTATGCTTTACTCCCGTATATGACCAAAGACGGTATGGAGCTGTGGAACACCACTAAACCCCTCGATACTCGTAGAAGTTCCAAAGCTATTTACCATCTACTCGGTCCTTGGTCTAGCGTTTCGCTTTGGCGATCAGTCACAGTGCTGCTTACGAGTGTTGTCCATGTAGAGTTTGTCTTTACCTTCCAGTACGTTCATATGTACATCTATCCTTGATAGATTACAGCGACTCACTATCTTCGTCGGCTCGTGGACTTCGGCAGCTTATGCGCAGAAAACCCCAACATTAGAGCCAGCCATCACACTGAGTGTGCGAAGCAGCATGCACGCACTTACTAGCATATTGTCGTCGTCTCCACCGTCATCTCTCATTTCCGCTTGCGCTGTGGTAAAAGTGGTCGAAAATGAACATTTGCTTTGAGCTGCTCCGTCGACGTGGAGCGTGGTGGGCAATGGAGTCTGGAGAGCAATCGCACGGCTACAAGTGTACTTGAGATAGATAGACACAGTTTCAACAAATGCCTCCCAGCAAATCCTGTTCAAGCCGACAATGATAAATCCAACCCCACCTCGCCAAAATCCCCACATCCATTCATCAAAACTCTTTCTCTAAACCTCAACCTCCTCATCTTTGTTCAAATTTCATCAAGCTCTAGCCAAAAGAAAAGAAGTTATCCCCTGCGATTTCGGACTTGCACGGCGCGAGGATGATGCGCCTCCATCCGAGTCGACTCGGGGGGTGTCAGCACGGGAAGACTCGGCACGCTCCACTCCCCGGGACTATACGTGCTGTCAAAGTCAAAGCGCACGCGCGCAACGTAGCTCTTGGCGAAGTCGAGCCCAAAGAGCACGGTGACCAACTCGAGATGGTTCTCGTTCGACCGGCGGACGCTCCCCGGCCAGTTCTTCCACACTTTCATCGCGCGGTCTCGCGAATACTGCACATGGTACGCCAGCGCCTTTGGATGCCCCCGCCAGAACACTCGTATTGCCGCCTACACGTCGAGCCATGGCATAGGCTTGTAAGTAAGTTATCGAATAAACAGTCCGTATCTCCACTAGCAAAGCAAAACAACGTGGCATTACCTTGCTCGGCGACTCGGTCGCGATCTCTAACCGTGGCGGAGCAGGAATGATCCCCAAGCGCAGCTCCATGCGTCCGTGGTCAAAGCCGTCAGCGCGTCGAAACGGCTTTCTGAGGAATGCTGTGAACCTGGACGAGTGCCGAGACGCCTTGTACTCGATCTCGGTAAAGTCTGTGAGGATGGAGCTGTTTTCCGTCGTGCGCGTGCTGTCGGCGTCGCCAAAGCTCTCGGAATGCACTGCATGGTGGCTGTCTGCGTCGTCATCGTCTCCGTTCTGGTTATTGTCGTCGTCGTCGTCATCATCGTTCTCGTGCGGCTCCTCTGGTAACAAGAACGCATCCAGCGACAGCATCACACGGTTCGCGTTCTCTGTTGGTGGTGGCGACGATGACAATAAGGAGTCATTGCCAGCGCCAGCACCACTTGTAAACAGGTAGAGAGCCGAGTTCAGGCGCCGCCGCGGGGTCTTGGTGCGGAACCGCAGGCGAATCGGCCGCGTCGAGACCTTCAGCACGCAGAGCACGTCCGCAAAGTGCAGGTTCACGACGCTCACGTCATTCACCGACAGCAGCACATCGCCTTCCTGCAATTTAAACGAGAGGGAGAGTCGCAGAATATATAGACACACACGCAGCGTTAGCTCAACCGTCCCTCCACTCGTTTAATGTACCCATTCGTACGTACGTGGATCTGATTCGACAGTTGTGCCACTCCATTCGCCGACTTGACGATCGTACGGGATACCTGGTCGCCCGCGTCCGAGTCGCCTTGGCTCTTCAACGTCAGCCCGAGCTTGTCTTCTGTGAACACCACCTAATACAGTCAACCCAACCATAACCCAGAGCATCGAATTTAACCACCGACCAATGCCAATGCCGCGGAACGCATACGCTGCATGCCACAGAGACAGACACTCGACGCACCTCGTAGTCATAGCCTATCCCGTCGTCCTCGTCGTCACTGCCTATGTCGTCCTCGTCCTCGTCGTCCTCCTCGCCAGTGTTCACCATGACGCTCGATGTGGACGACGGGCGGCCCGCGCCGAGGTGCAGAAGCGCGGCGGTCGTCGCCGGCTGGTACGCGCCGAGCCCCATGGAGCCTGCGCGCAGCCTCGACGCGTGAAGCTCCGAGTGGTATCGCTGGTGCTGCTGGTGCTGGGGGTTCTCCATGACGGCCATTCGCCTACTGTTGCTGTTGTTGTTGCTACTGCCTGTCGACTGGTCAGCTAATAATGAGCTGCTGCTGCTGCAGCTGGTGGCAGCGGTGCGCATCATCATGGTCTCATTTCCGAGCATTCTCTGCACAGGTGAGCGAGCGGGCGGCTCTTTTCTCTCGCACCCAGCATTCAAGTTGCCATTTTCGTACTTTACGAAGTATGACTGCCACATGCAAAATCGAGTCAGCCACACAATGTAATGTTTCGCACATCAATAATGGATGCCAGTGTCCTCCACGTGACCTCTCTCTGGCGGTGACTCAATCAAGTGTCCTCCTCCTCCTCGCGTTCTCTGAGACTTTGACCATGCAGAAAGATGTCAAAAACAGAGCTCTTCTCCGGTGGTCTTGTGATAAGGGGGCAACATTGCTGACGCTGAGCTGATTGCGAGTGCCGCCGTAGTGCAAGTGCTGCTCCACATTTGCAGTCGCTGCTATCTGTTACCTC
>JAADVN010000474.1:0-17945 GCA_023335535.1 Globisporangium spinosum | reverse complement strand
TTGGTAGCCATCTGCATGCTTGCGTTATGCTGCCAGCCACGGTTGATGAACTGTCGATTGGCGAAGGCCACCTCGGTCCCGCGCCATGTCTTGTACGCTTCGACCGATTCCAGAAACGCCGGCGTCACGGTGGTTCTCTGACCTTGCGCGCCTGCTCCGACTACAGACAGGCACTGGTAGAAGAACACGTTGTTCAGTTTTGGGAGCTCGAATCCTTTCTCGCACGCATGTATAGCGTGGACGTTCGCGACAATGTACGCCTCGGCCACCATCTTGTTCAAGTCCTTCAGCACTTCTTCCCACGGAAGCGCCTTGCCCTTGTCTTTGCAGAACTGGCTGAGCGTCATCTTCACGACGGAAAAGTCGACCGTCTTGTTGCGTTCTTGCCTCTCTGCAGTGTCTGTCCTGAGCTTGCGAGTCGTTGCGGCATACGGAAGCGGAAGACGCGCGAGATCCGATACTCTGAGAGTGTGTGTATGTCTTGCTTGTCAAGCACCAAGTGCTGCACAAACTAATCCGAGTCGTAGCATTGCGGTGGCGCCATCGTGATCTCATTCCCCATGAGCCACGCTGAGGGCCGCCGCAGCATGTGGTTATACGAGTCCACGCACGCAGGTACGTTCGAGTAGTCGGGCGCTTCCTCGTCGATCAGGTGCACAGGACACACGGCGCGCGTGCCGATCTTGTCGAGCGTCTCGAGCATGATGAGCGAGTTGTGGCGCAGCTGGCCCTTGGGGGACGGCATCCCCGGGTCTGCTTCATATTCGGTGCTGAAGGCACGCTCAAGGTCAGTCATCCCTGGGAACGCCAGGTGCTTGATCTTGACCGGCATGGGTTTCGTGCCGAGCTTCATCGTGCTCCTGTTGAGTGGCAACAGTGAGAATGAGAGGTGTTAGAGCTAGAAAGAATGAGGGAAACCCAGACACAGACAGACAGGTACTGAATGAACGGCAGGCACGTACACTCGGTGGAAGGCGTCCGTGAGGATCGTGGGGCGTTCGAATTTCTGGCGGCGCTTGAGACGCGACGACACCGTGCCCATGTTCTTGCGGCGTAGCTCCGGGATCGAGCGTTTGACGATGCGCGACGTGCGGTAGCCGCTGCCACCGCCGCGGAGCAGGTTCTTCACGGTCTCGAAGCTCACGGAGCCTCGCGAGCGCATGGCACGATCGTGACCGCGACCGCTACCTCCGTTATCCGGTCCGTAGTACTCGCTACCATTGGCGGTCTCTGGATCTGTCTCGTAGCCTCCTCGGTCAGCAGATTTGGAGCGCGCTTTCTTCTTCTTGGCACTGTGGCTGTTTCGTTTGCTGGGTGAGTGTCCGACAGATTGAGGTTGCTGCATGTACCCTTTCGATGGAGAGTTCATGGGGCTTGCGTGGCTCTAAGGCACAGTGCCGCCGCCCCCATTAAGCCACAGAGAGGTCGGGTTCACGTCCACGTCCACCGCCAAGGCGTCGGTCTCGCTTGGTGGGAGCGTTGACGAGTCCGAGTCGTAACTCGACTGACACTTCAGGATCGACTTGGGCAGGTTGAACGTCATCGACGCTCGTCCGCTGGGGCTCTGAAGAGGTGCTGCAGATGGCGGCTGCATTGGTGACGTTGGCGCTGACGAACAGTACATGCGTGGTTGCTGCTGTTGTTGCTGCTGAGGCTAATACATTTTCTGAGGCGACATGGCCGGCACGAAAACGTCCTGTGGGTCGTGCAGCGACAGCTCCAACGTACCTTTTCGGGTGATGCCATCAAGTGCCGGTACTGCGGCGGCATGCCTGCTGGTGCATCGCGATTGGGAGATGAGATGGGCGCCTTGAGCAGGAACGGGTTCTCCTGGGATTCGTCGAAGAGCTCCATGCTCATGAACTCGAGCACATTCACGCTGCCGATCGCCCGCAGTACATCATGACGCCGCAGTGGAGAACGCAGTGCGCGTGATGCTGGGAGAAGGCGAATTAGTGACGTCGTGCATGGTGCATGGTGCATGAAGATGACTCTATTGCGAGCGAAGGCGCGCCAGGAAGGACGGCCGGGCAGATGGACAAGTGGATAGATGGATGGCTTCACTTCTTCTCATCGTGGCGTCCTGGTCATCTTTCGTCCTCTTGGCAATTATGATGCGGCTTTTTTCTCGTTCTGATTCCAGCACGCGCGACATTCAAGCAACAGTACGGGGAGCTTTTCGTTCGCTCAACAATCAAAACGCAATGCCATTTGGAGCGACCTTCGCGCGACCTGAAAGGCGTACTTTTGGTGTATTTAATTGTAAACACCTCCTTATAACTAGTACATTCTGTATAGCAATGATAAATGCAACATTTGTTTATACAAACTCTTTTAAAAAAGAACTGATGATGATAAATTTGATTCCTATTATGCAAACCAAAAAAATTGTCAACCTGATGGGCGTGCGAAGAGGTCCGATCATGTTTGCACACGAAGCAGAAAATCACACCATCATCGGTGGCACGGATCAAATAAACGCGTCACGACAGCATTTGCTGTTGGCATTTCGCGTCCCTCCTCACTTTCTCCACCTGCGTCCACATGCGCAGCCACGCACGCTCGGTTCCTTCGTGCCGGGTGGCGGGTGTGGAGATCACCGCCACCACCGTCGCATGATGATTGTCATTTCACATCCCAAGAGCACGCACGTTGACAATGCGCCTGAATGCGCTAGCGATAGCTGTTTTGGATTGACAGGCTGGCTGCCATTTCATTCTTTCATAAATACTAGTATGTGCATGCGTGCATTTGCATCACTACACTTTGACGGACTCACTTGACTGTCACACTTAAAAAACTAAACTAACAAACTATTCCACGCTCTGGACTTGAGCGGAGCTGGACACTCGTGGCGGTGGGCGGAGCGGAGGCGCGCATGTGGCACGGTAATACCATCCCAAACCTGCTTTCTCCCGACGGAAAGCGACGCGAACCCTCATCCATCATCCAACCCCCGCCGCTCGCTCGCTCTCTTCATCACCATCTCACGCCCCCCTTACGGATACGCCGCGGTGGGTTTGTAGCGCGCCTGGTACATCATCTTCTCGAGCAACTGGCGCTGGTGCGCGATCTGGTCCTCCACGTGCTGGAAGCTCGGCGGCGCCACCGATGTCGGTGGTGCTGCTGGCGCACTCCCGCCTCGGCTGCTGTTGCGGTTCATCGGAGGCGGAGCGCAGCTGGAGCTGGTCTTGTAGCTGCTGCCCGTGTTCATTGGCGGTGCGCTTCGGCTACTGTTGCTGCTCGTGTAGCTTGACTGCGGCTGGCTGCTCATGCTCATGTTGCTGAACTGCTGGGCGTAGCTCATCATTGGCTTCACGCCTCGAGCGCTGTTGCTGTGGCTGCCATTGCTGTATTCAAAGCCGTCATGGCGGCGCATGTCGCGCGTGTCGACAAACATGACGTTGTCCTCGTCGAGCGACGACACGGGCCGGTAGTCGATGCTCTGGTCAATGTACAGCGTGCTGGACGTGCTCCCGTAGCTGTCCTCGCTCGCCGTCAGGCTGTCGCTCCCGCCGCGGAGGTCGTCCAGGAGCCTCATGTCCACGTGGAACTTGGCTGCCGAAGTCGACAACGCCTTGGTCGCCTTGGGCATCGTTGGCTGGGCCTTGTTGTACGGGTTCGACGACATGTACGACGACGTGGAGCTCGTCACGGAGCTCACGGAGGTGATCGAACTGCGCGATGCGATCGAGCTCGACGCGTCGCTGCTCAGCTCGGCGTGGAACGACTGGTCTTCCTGGTTCGTCGCGATGATGATGCACTTCTTGCAAAACTTAGACTCTTCACCCACGGAGCGCGTGACGATGCACGACTTGCACGTCACTTCGCCGCACGAGCGGCAGTGGTGCTTCTTGGACAGGTACCCGAACTTGGACACGCACACGTTGCAGGTCTTGCGCTCGCTCGCGGACACCCAGTACTGCTTGTCGAGCATCGGCATGTTGGCCAGGCAGCGCGCCTGCACAACCACGGGCAGCTTGCCCAGGCCCGTCGCGATGTTGCCCAGGTACGTGTTGAGCAGCCAGGGGGCGATGTCGCTCGCTGCGTCTGAGGAGCCGCTGAGGATGATCTCCGAGTGGCCGTTGTCCGAGGACGGACGCACGAGCAGCACGTCCGTGCCGATGCGCCGCAGCAAGCCGTGGGTCTGCTTGAGCGACCCGCACTCGGCGAGCTGGATCGAGTGCGAGATCTTGAAGCCAATCGGTAGGTTCTCGCGGTCCAGCGTCGTGCCTGTGTACTCGAGCACGCACATGTCGCGCTTGTTGGCGTCGCTCGTGTTGCTGAGCTCGATCGCGAGCCACCGGAGCGCCATGTGCTCGCTGCGGTTCTCGTTCGAGCGCTCCTTGAGGATGCAGAGCGTCTGCGCGTCCAGAAAGTCGTTGTAGAAAGCCTTGCGGCGCTCGACCACGCGGTGCGCGTTCTCTGCAAAGAGCACCTGCATGAGCCCCGAGAGCGACGCGCGCACGACGCCCTGCACGCGGTGGTGGGATACGTCGCCGTCCGTCTTGGTGTAGCGCTTGAAGCCGTGCGAGGCGCCGATGTCGCGCCACGACTCGTCCAGCCCGCCGTAGATGCGCTCGCACCGGAGCTGCTCGAGCGCGTCGTCCAGCAGCAGCTTGGCGGTCGCCTGGTACTCGCGCAGCATCGCGGACGAGAGGCGCACTTTCGGGAAGAAGCGCTTGGGCAGCGGCAGCGCCTGCGTGGCCACGCGCGTGTCGTCCGTGGCCTTGCCCGAGAACTGGCGCGCGTCAGCCCGCGAGATCTGCATGCCGTGGTGCATGCCGTTCATCTTGCTGGTGCGGTTACTTGCCGATTAGTCGGTTCCGGTCTATAGATTGATCAGTAGATAGATCGGTGGTGGTGATGGTTGGAAAGACGACACGAAACTGATCTGCTTGTTTGTTAGCTGGTTGGTTGGTTTTGTCTTTTGTGTCTTGTTGGTTGGGTCTGTGACAAGGAGCGTGCGAAATCGAGACTGAGCCGTCCATGGAGCGTGCGTTTGCGGATCTGTTGTTGCGGTCGGGTCTGGATGGCGGCCACCGGCGTGGCCGTTTGCCTGTGTGAGTTGTGATGGGTCCCAAACGAGGGATCCCGTGCGCGCCCGTTCTCTGTGCCTCTTGCCTTTCTTCTTCTTCTCGATCGATCGATAGCCCGTTTTCTGTACGAAGACGGACAGAGAGCGGCCAGGGTTCTCTTTTTCACGCCTTTCTTTGCATGACGTCCCGCGGAGATGGGCAGGACAGGGCGGACCACTCTCAGGTCAGCTCAGCAGCCCATCCTGCATGGGACCAGCCAGGTTTAGCTAGCCCTCTCTACGGGGATCGGTCAGATTTGGGATTTGGGAGGACGCCTTTAACGTCGCTCATATGTTGGATCGGGACAACCTACTTGTGTGCGTTGCACCACCTGGCTCCCTTGCACAAAGCAACTGCTGCTGCTGCTGGTGGCGTTAGGCTACTCCCATGTACCATAACCTGCTGTTTGCTTGCTTTTGCTTACGCGAGTCTTTCAACACGTTCGTGTTGTTTTGTACCTGTTTGTAAACTGAGCTCCATACCATTTGCCGCATACGTGAAGAGCTCTTCACTCCCCCCTCTCTCTCTTTCTTTCTCGCAACAACAACAATGCGACTTGAGTGTGGACGATTGGCAAGCCGTCCCGCAACATTTGTGGCTGGCTGGCTCTCTCCTTATTGGGTCATTCACAGATAAAAGTGAAAAAGTGGGGTTGGACGAGTCTCCACGATGAGTGCGTTCACTGTGTGAACTGTGCGGATTCGTGGTGCACTCGAGTTCTGGGTGGAGAAGGTCAGTCCGTCCATCCGTCCACTTCAGTCCCGCCACATACAACACAAACGGCGGCCGTTTCGTCAACAAGCTTGTTGGTTTTCTTGTTTGTCTTCTTGTTTGCTTTCGCGAACAAATTGTTCGAGCAACAACCGCCACACACAACTACTTGCAAGTCAGTTTTTTTTTGTTTTTGTTTTGGCTGCGCTGCTTCCTGTTGAGAGAGGTCAACTTTGCAAGTTTTGTGGTGAGATCCGGGGAGTTCAAGCTTTCGCTGCTGGGTTGCAAGCCTTTTGCTTGGCTCGTTTGATCTGCCTGGCAGGCAACGGATTGGTCTTGTATGATACCGTTTCGTTTGATTGCCCAAGTGTCCTGCTGCAATCATCGCGTGTGGAGGCAACCATTTCTCTTTCGACCAATTCCAATTTGAAGAAATGAGGGGAGACAGCCTCAGAAGTGGATTGCCAAGCGCACTTTCGGGCGTGGTGGACTCGTTGTGTTTCGCTTCTTGCTTCCTGTTAGATGGCGAGTGAGTCCATTGCAACTTGATTGCTTACGCTTGTTCGTCTTGTTTGACTTGCTTTGCTTGCGTGTTGCGTGGTGGCGGTGGTGGTTGGTTGTTTTACATGCCTTGCGGTTATGGAGCACACCTGGCAAAGCCCAAGAGCTCATTTGTCAAATGAGACCTGGGAACCACACATTTTCATCCTCATCACGTGGGATCTTTTCATTTCATTTTCTGACTTGTGAGCTGTGTGCAATGCTCATTTGCAAGCCACCGCTAAACAAGAGAGCTCCCTTCGTCCCGCTTTGGAGGCGCTTGCTACAGTACTTTGATCTGTTTATCTTCCTTCGATGATCCCCCCTGGGTTTGTTTGGTGCACAACTCCACCCACCATTCAGCAGCATTTTTTTTCCGAAGAAGGCTGTAATGGAGAGAGGAGAACACAGCAACACCCACAGCACATAATAGGCGTGAATACAGCCAAATATTTACCACCGAATGAACGCCCACGTTGCTCTCTCAGCGAGAGCTTCCCCGTGACGCTTGGGCGGTATGTAATGGACCCAGCAGCTATCAAAACTGAGCCCTCCACTCCACACATATTTCGAAAAGTTTTGCAAACTCGTCACGTGGCTGCCTCCCACATCCATCCCAGATCTCAGTCGGTCTCAGTGTGGAGCTTCCCAACAAAACCGCAAGGAACATATCCATAGGGAAAAAGTGTCGATCCGCTGAAGCCCTCGTCACGAAAGTATCACTTGCAAAAGATCCGCCGGCGCCACATGGGGTATCCACAGGCTATTCTAATTGAAAATTACGAGATGAACAGTGCTGCAGGCATGACAGACACACAGAGCAGCACATGGATCCCCATTGGTAATGAGGGCGAACACAAACTCGGGGACGCGAGCCTAACGGGCGTAAGGTTTCAAATTCTCCACATCCCAGACAGCCAGCAAGCCGAGCAGTCAGCCGTGCTGACCGGACCGGCGCTCCAGTGCGGTCCATTCGCCTTCCCCCGCGTTCGATTTTCATTGGAGACGAGGTTCAAAATCACTCTTTGCGCCACCGTTTCCATTATTTGTTGGTGCCGGAGGTGGTGTGGGCTCTTCTGATACTTTGGAATGGTGGCTCACATTGCTGGTTTCGTGTTTTTCGCGCAACAAAAGCAATTAGCAACAACTCTAGCAAGTCCCAAACAAGAGCTTGCTTGTTTGGGCTGGCAAGTGTTGTGTGCTGCGCATTTGCGCAACAAATACATGCTTAAAGCTTGCTTGGATGTATTATTCACAGTCAGCAATGCGCACGCGCACACACGACACCACAGAACACGACGCTTGCTTTGAAACCAGGGCGACTTGTGAACGAGAGTGCAGACTGCGTCCCTGGCATTCCAATGCCTTGGAAATGGTGATGCCAGCAAAGCGGCTTTCGTGATCCTTCCGCCTCGTCTGCTCGTGGTGGCTGCCCATCCCCCGCTTCAGCTTTTCTTGGCACGCTAAGTGGGAGGAGCGTATCCAGCGTGTCAAAAGAGCAAAAGATCGCGCATCCTCCCGCATTTAAACCGCATGTGTCTTAAGTCAGTAGTATTTGGTGCATTTTGGGGCTATAAAGTAAGACTGATCAAGCAGATGTACTCCAGTCCACTGATATAAGCTAGCCAAAGTACTAGATCTACTGAGATGCGTTAGTAGATACTTGGCTGCAAGCTCAGAGCCCGATTCCGCATGCGACACTGTCTATTGCGTCTTTTGAATGAGAGCCATCAACGCGCTTTATCGCTTCGTGGATGGCTTTTTAAAGGGTTGATTGCCTGTGTTCCTCTTCGTCCGACCGCGGTGTCAACTCCCATCCGTCTGCATGCGTGCGTGCATGCAGGTGGATTTGCTGGGATCCAAGAACCTGACAATGACAGTGAGAATGAGAGCCGAGAGTTCCATTCATTGGATTTATTTTGTTTATGCTCATCGTTCACAGCGAGAGCTCTTCATTTGCTCAGTGGTTGTTGTTGTTACTCGCTCGCTCGTCCAAAAGTGAAGCGCTTCTTTTTTTCTTTTCGTCTTCACACAATCGCCCACTTTCTGTCAAGCGGGAGCACTTTTGTTAGAATGCAGTCCTTCGACTAAGTTGAGACTGGCCACAGCTGAGGTTTTGAGCCTTTCGAAACGCTTTTTAGTAGCTGCAGCACATTGTCCAGTAACCGTACTTCACGTTATTGGAGCGCTCGTTTGGCTCAGGAACATTTGCTTTACGAGTGAGGCATCCGTCGCTCCAAAGGGAGGGAGCTGATTGTGTTTGACTGACTACTGACTTGCTTGCTTTCGAAATTCATCGTCAACGGCCGAGCACTCGTTCGATTCGAAAGAGCGAGCGAACGCTGGGAGTTGGCGCACGCGCTCACACACACACAGTGTGCGTGTGAACCCGAGGGCCATCAGTGGACCGCCTCTGCTTTCCAAAACGTCCCAATGCCTCCTTCTTGCGTCTACAGACCGCAGCCTTTTCGAAAGTTGTTTGTTGCCTGCAAACGAACCAGCGGTGTGCAGCTGCGTTAGCGACCTGCGTATGAGTGCACCGCGTCTGCCTCGCCTCGCCAAGCAAAGAGCACGCTTCCTGACTCGACCGTGATTGCGCAAAGCCCCACTCGGCGCCGCGGAGGGGATCGCACTTCTCTCACAGGGGCGTCTTGCAACCAAACTGGACCGCTGCGATCCACTCGCCACTGGCTACTCACCCAGGAGACCCCAATCTCCGGTAGCCCTCACGCGGAACAGAAGATCAGAAAGAGTGTCAGGAGCCGTGGCCTGTAAACGAAAGAAAACTGGGCGCTGTGGGCGAAATCCACTCATCAGCGGAGTGATTCAGCCCAGGAACACGCAGCTCATGGGGTCTTCCTCCCCATCCCATTCGTCTGCGGCTTCCAGGTTCCAGTCAGTAGCACTCGGAGGATCCACGAATGCGGAAGAATGACTGAGGATGGAAGGTGTGGAGACGCGAGCGCGAATTGCTGAGGGTTCTGTCATCTGTGGATTTTTACGTGGGTGTCTCTTCCAGAAGCCCAGCGCCTGCATTCCCCGCAAAGAATCAGCTAATAATGAGGAGTGTTATACAGCCGATCGTTGCGAATGAGTATCCATCCACTGGGGTCCTCGACAAGATCGAATTCAAAACTGCTGCAGTATCTGAGAACTGCAATCATGTGCCCGTACCTTGACACTGTCAGACATCGATTGTCAATCAAGTCATCGCCTTGGCTTCTCAGAAACTCGCCAAATCTGGGTTCCATCGCCAAACGAATGCGAAAGAGAACGGGCGAAAGCAAAAAGATCGCGAAATCTGGGACTCTGCTATCACAGCGCACCCTGTGGATGAATACAATGTACTCGGAGCCTGTGTTGTTGTAGTTGCAGAAATCGTGCACTCGCTCTTGGAACTCGTTCTGAAGTGGCGCTGAATCGACTCGAAAGCGAACCCACAGGTCTCATGAGGATCGCATTTACGTAAGAACGCGAATCCCGTCATCTATATGCTCGGAAGAGATATGGGAAGCAACGAGCACTCCTTGTGTGTGTGTATTGATTGCGTGGAGCCTCAGATCCATATGATGGATTTGCTGGATGTGGTTGATTTTCATTCGCAGCATCTTCCCAATGGATCTGTGGGCTCAGGGCAGCAGGAGGTTGTTACGAGGGCTTGTCGTCTCGGTAGGACAGACATGCAGAATGGTGTTCACGTTGTCGTTCTTACTGAGCCGACAATACCTCATACCAGTAATAACACCTCGTTGCCTTGTGCATACCGAGTTCCAGGCTCACGACGATGTCCGCCTCTGGCGTCCAATCCACTGGATAGATGGACGAAGCAACTTGCGACTTCATGGGGACTCGCTAATAGCACCGCTTGCTAGCTTGCTTTCAAAAGCGATTTTTTGTCATTCACATTAGTTTCTCGATCCTGGTCTTTCCTCGCTTGAAACACACGCGCTCTTTCTCTTCTTCGCCTCTCTAGTTAGTTCTTTGGCTCAAACACGATCTTCTCCTTCAGCAGCGCCTCAATGTCGCTCTCCGATCTCTTGAGCACGTCGCGCAGCACCTGACGGGTGTCCTGGCCGAGCTTGCGGCCCGCCCAGAGCGTTCGTCCAGGAGTTCCCTTGAGCTTTGGCACGATCGCTGGGATCTTGAGCGTGCGCTGAACCTTCGCACCATCACCATCCTCCGCGCTGTCGATCTGCACCACTTCAAACATCTTGCGGTGCTGAAAGTGCTCGTCCTTGAGCATGTCCTCAACCGAGTACACCAGACCCACGGGCACCTGGTGCGCCTCCATCACCTCCACCACCTTGTCGAGCGGCTGCTTGGACGTCCAAAGCGCCACAGCGTCGTCGATCTCCTGCTGGAACTTGACGCGGTCCGCGTTCGTGCGGTACTTTGGATCCTTCGCCATGTCGTCCTGGCCGATCGCGTTCATGAGCTTCACGAACAGTGTGTCGGTATTCGCGGCGACCACGATGTTCTTCTTGTCGAGACTCGTGTAGGTGTTCGACGGGACAATGCCCGTGATCGTCGAGCCCGAGCACTCGCGCACGACGCCGGCGTAGTCGTACTCCGGCACGACTGCCTCCATGAGGTTGAACATGGTCTCGTAGATCGCAATGTCGACCACCTGACCTTTTGCCTGCGATGCACCGAAGGCAGCAGCGCTCCGCTCGCGTCCCAGAAGCGCGATCACGATGCCCAGCGCCGTGTGGATGCCCGCGATCGTGTCACCCAGGCTCAGGTTCTGGCGCACGGGCGGGCGGTCTGGGAACCCGTTCACGTACCGAAAGCCGCCCATGGCCTCGCACACAGACGCGAAACCAGGTCTGTAGGAAGGTTCAATTAGAACACAAGCGAATGGTCAGCTAGGTTTGCTAGATAGATAGACGTCAAGATAGGACAATGAGATTGTCTCGGTTCTTACCTGGACGAGTAGGGTCCATCCTGGCCAAAGCCTGAGACGCGCGCGTACACGAGCCCGGGGTTCACTTCTTCAAAGCTGTTGGGGCCGAGCCCCCACTTCTCCATCCTTCCGGGCTTGAAGTTCTCGATGAGCACGTCGCTCTCGTTCACGAGCTCGCGGATGAGCGCTCGCCCCTTTTCGCTCTTGATGTCCACGGACACAGAGCGCTTGTTGCGGCCGAGCGAGTACCACCAGAGCGACGTCTTCGTGGTGTCCAGCTCACGATAGTCGCGCACTTGGTCACCCGTGGGCGGCTCGATCTTGATCACGTCCGCGCCAAAGTACGAGAGGATCGTACCGGCGAACGGCCCCGCGATCAGGTGGCCGCACTCGACCACGCGGATGCCCTCGAGCGGCAGCTTTTTGCGCTCTCCGTCCTGCTGTTGCTGCTGCTGGTGAGCATGAGGCGGTGGCGACGTGATGGTCGTCACGGAGCGCTTGGAGGACGCCAGCAGCGATGACGAGGAGCGGCGCGCGAGCGCCATTCGCTGGCGCAATGCGCTGGTGGTCCTGGTGATGGTGATGGCGGTCGCCATTGTGCTGCTTTGTGTGCGGGAGATTGAGCTGTGAGCTCCTGTGCTCTGTCTGGCGCGTGGGCGGTGAGCGCGGATGTGAAGACCACAGCAGCGTGAGCGTGAGCGAGGCGCGTGCGCTTTGTGCTACGCGTTGGATAATGAAATGATCTCTATGGAGCTTGCCCACTGTGGTGGGTGTGGCAATTGCGTTGCACTGGATTGGGCAAACAGGGGGGCTGGAACTTCAAGGGGATGCACATATATGTACCTCGTTATTTTCATTTTTGGATACAACCCTTCTTAAATAACGTACTTCCTGACATGATTTTTTTTCTCTTTTTATGAAGACGATTATGGGATTTAAAGTCAAATACCCTGATTGTTTAGCGTGTATTGATTAATACAGGCAATGTTCTCAATATTGCCCCCCTCTCAAGAAGGGGGTACTATTAGCTGCTTGATCTGTTGATGGTCGTCGGAGGCTGACCACAACCGAGATGATAGTAACTATGAGTGAGGCCAGACAGCACAGCACATGAAGACGACGATAGCGTTAGTAGCGCTATCTTTCTCTCTGTGGAGTGTCAATCAATATGTCTAATGTGCAGGACTGTGTACAAGACGCACCTGACGTTCGCGGCGTCCGTGAGGCAGAGGAACGTCCGCTCGCAGCGCGGCACGTGCTCTGGCGTTCGCGCCAAAGCAAATTGCTCCAGCTCAACCAGTCTGCTTCAAACAGAGCAACACTTTGAGGATGACACTCTCTCACAAGCCCAACATGGATGCATATTACAATCGAAGCACCGCACCTCTGGATGCTCATCTGGTCCCCACCGGCGCCCGTCGCCATGACCAAGAAGCAGCACCACGTTGCGTTCGCATCTGTATCGTTGGCAATGAGTGGCGCTGGATCACTGCTGCTGCTGCGGACAAATTTCCGCTTGCGAAGTGCACGGGACTCGTTGAACCTGTCGGTGAGCGCACGTCCGTAGATCACGTCTACTCTCAATGAAGGCGCTGCTGGTGACGGTGACGATGACTGGTCACTAATGCTCACAACGCGCCAGTCGGTCAGTCCGCGCTCGTGGATGAGATCGTGCAGCACCTGTGCCACAAGAGAGTCAATTGACAGCCAAGGGTCAGAGATTCGTTATGGATACACATGGCAGTCGTGAATAGAATATAATGCAGTGGCTCGCTTGCCTCTCGCGTAGCTGCCGCAAGCTCAGTCATGTTGGTTATGCTGTGGTTTTCTGTGTGCCAGTCGCCTGTGTGTCCTTTGGGATAAAATGGCAAATGACTTGGACTGAGGTTGTTTGTTTGGCTGGTTACGATAGGGATGGGCGATGTGCCAGATAATCTCTAAGAATTGGGAAGTGAAGGCTGCCAAGTAACAGATCAAGGGAGCGAGCGCTAAAGAAGAAGGTTCTGCTTCATAATCAATATATATTTAAATCAATTGGTACTATCACATACATGCGCGCTTGCCGACAGCGTCGCGTTCTTCTTCGTCATCGTCCTGAGCTCCGAGGAACAACGCCATACCGCTTATCTTCCTTCATTAAGGCATTGACACGCCGTCATTGTCGGTAGGACTCTGCTGGTGGAGGTTCATATCCAGTCGCTGCCAGATCTTGTTGAGGTCCATGTAGTGGTTCTCGACGAAGCGGCGACCGTCGCGCTCGATCTCCTCGCCGTTCTCGTTCACGAAGATGAGCGTCGGGATCTTCTTGACGTCGTAGCGCTTCCAGAGATCCTGCGCGACCTCGCGGCGCCGGAAGGGCACAGCGAGGAACGGCGTCTGCAGCAAGTAGTCGCGGAACGCAAACTCGTCGCGGTCCATAGACACGAGCACGACGTCCATGCGCTCCTGCATGCTCAGGTGCTTGTATGCCGCGAGCGTCATGTTGCGGTGCACAGTCGCGAGGATCGGCGTGAACGCCTGGCACGGATGACACGTGCTCGCCGTGAAGTAGAGCCCGACCACCTGCTTGCGCTCGAGCGCCTGCTCGGTGGCCACTTCGCCGCGGCGCGACACGAGCGTGCTGCCGAGGAGCTTTTCGAGGAGTGTCATCGTCTGAACTTAAGGTGCTTGAAGGGCTGCTGCTTGGTGTGGCTTGTGTTGGAGCTGGCGGATTCGAGAATGAGAGCTTTGTCTGTGGGTGCGTGTGTGTGTGGCGTGTGGCGTTTGCGAGTTGTTCTCGACTGCTATATTAAGATCCGATAGTAGAGAAGCGGTTGAGAAGGAAAGACCAGTGAATCGTGAGTGTGTGGGGTTGCAGGTGGCAGGTGGCAGGCAAGAGTGTGGGTAAAGGGGGATGGGAAGGTACACTTTTTCCGCCGATGGAGGGAGGACGACGCGACAATCGGATTTGAGAGGGGTGCTATTTCGATTAGAATGTTTCACCAGAATGTGCGCTTTACATTGGAACTCGAGCCAGTGCGTTTCAAGCAGTCGTGGCGACGCGTCGTGCATCACTCGGTCTGAGACTCGCTGTGTGGATATTGTGCAGTATATCGTACAAACAAAGCTCACTCCTATTTGAATTTTTCCACGAACCTTATTCATTAGAGGGCTCTCTTGACGTTTGTATGGAATGTATGAAGTGAACAGGTTCGCGGGAAAAAATCAAAAAGGAATTACCAATAGTGAAATTGTCGGAGGATTGGGTCATTGATATATAGAGGTACGTTGACTCCACCTCGCGAAATCAATATTTCATAATGTGGTTATCGCACTGTGTCACACTCAGAGATACACTGGCAGAAGAGAAGACTGCCATCCATCCAATGGAGGCGCAGTCACACCGCGAGACGCGCTCCAGCACGCTCATCGAGTGCCTCAAGCGCCTGCAGGAGCAGCATCCGAGCGCGCTTCCCGCCAACGACCTCAACACCAACGCTGCGGCGCTCGACACAACGTCTGATGCAAGCACGCTGACCATCCACCTCGTCGGCGCCGACCACCGCGAGGGCAACACGGGTCAGGAAACCTGTGCGATCTTCGACTCGTTCTTCCGGTCACTGGCAGAGCAGGGCCGCTTCCAGACGCTGCAGCTTGTGCTCGTGGGGCCAAATATCACGCGCCTGCTGCACCAGGCGTCCTACTCGCACCCGTGGGTGTCTTCGTCCACTACTGTTGGCAGTAGTAACACAGAGCCGTCGACGTGTCAGATTGAGCTGAGCTACTTTGTCGGTAGCTTTGACGACTACTTCCTGGACAAGAGCGTGTACCTGGCGCCGGACCTCGCGGTGTGTTTCAACGCTGGCATCTGGGGCTACGACGAGTGGCTCCCGAGCCTGAAGCTGCTGCTGCACACCGTGCAGACGCCGCTGCTCGTCACGTCGTACAACGAGAACGAGGCCATGGACGACGAGGACGTGCTGGACACGCTCACGCCACCGCAGTGGTTCTGGCGCGCCGAGAAGAATCCGCACGGCTCACTGCGCCATCGTGCGACCAGCAACACCATCGGCAGCGTGCTCAAGGAGAATGACTACTGGATGTGTCTCGGGCCAGCGAGCGCGCCTGCAACGGCGGTTGTGCAGGAGCTATAGGGTGCTGCTGTCTCTGTATAGTAAACGTTAGGTTGAGGCGAGGCCAGCACAGGCTGTGTATTTCCATTATTGCTGCATTTTTGGCGAATAAAATGAGTGGACATTGTTGACTCGTACAATCGGTCAGTCAGGTCTATCGTATCACTCGAGCAGCAGCTTCACTGGCTCGTTCCGCGCGGGGCCCATGATGCGTCGAAGCCGCAACTCACCATGGAGCTCGTTCACCTGCGGTAGCACCGCCGCGTACTTAGTCACAACCGCTCCCCACGTGGTCGCAGGGTTCACCAGAGTGCAAAAAGTGCCCGAGGCGTGGCGCATGCGGATGTTCTTGACCATCTCCTCGGGCGTCTTGCCGCCGCCGTGCGTCGTGGCTTCCCGCTTTGCTCCAAAGGAGAGTATTGTCGCGTCCTGGAAGATCTCGCTTGCTGCTGCATCGGCGTCAGCCTCAGTATCGCCGCTGCCATTAGCAAAGTAGTCTCGCGGTGGTCGCGGTAATGGGATCGTGAGGAAATGCTCGCCTTTCGCTGATCTTGCCGGAGCGGTCGCATTCGAGAGCATCAGACCGAAATTGTGTATGGCAACGGCAGTACTTCCAGCACTGTTTGTGGTATTGGTACTGGAGGAGTTGTCATTGTGCCCTGAGGCTTCTGACGACACCTTTAAAGCTGGGAGATCGACGCAGAGCCACTGGCAGGTCGTCCGAGAGTGCGATTGGCTCGTGGACAAAGCAGACTCTTCTTCTTGTAGCAGCACCTCGCGCACCTGCGACTGGTTCTGGATCGGGAACGCCTGGAAGAGCTCGTCGAGCGACTGCAGCAACTTGACGCGCGTCCGGTCCATGAACGCGATAGCCTCTCTCTGTATGTTAGCTTTCTCTTGCGCTTCCAGTTGCCCGGTTTTCTCTCGTTTGAGCCTCTTTCTAGCGTTCTCTTCTGCGTCATGAGCTTGTTCATCCTCATCGCCATCAGCATCGACATCATTATCGCTCTCGTTGCCCGAATCTAGCGCGTAGGGCGTGGGGTTGCGCCGCACGAGCGTCGGGAAGCACCCGCGCACGTCATGCACGAAATTGATGGCGCCTTCGCCCACATCCAGGATCTGCATTGTACACGGCACCCAACACAGCACAGAGCCACTTAATAACCCATGCAGCGCATACTCATATAGTAAACAAGAGCAACGCATCCACACCTGCACACTCGAGGCTTCGTCATTTGCTGTCACTGGGACAGCGAGCACAAGCAGCAGACGGCGCCCCAGCGGCTTCACACGCGCACTGATACTCGTCAACTGGCGAAAGAACGAAGGATCAGACCCAGACCCAGCACCAGCAGCGACAGAAGAACGCAGAGACGTCTGCAACCCCGCGACCACCACGAGCTCCTCGAACGGCAGTTGCTCCTTCAGTGCGCCGTTCTGCAGCTCGAACAAAGCGGACGGCGCGCCATCACCATCGCCTGCAGCACCAGTCTCCGCGAAGATGAACATCTTCAACTGGAACAGCTTCGGAGCTTTGAGGGATCCCAACAAGCGTGCCGCGACCACCATATAACCCGGTACCGATTAGTGATTGGGACCATAGCAATCTACCAATCTGCCGAAGCAGTTGCCGTGACGGACGATGCTCTGATCGTTTGTGCCGAGAGTTTTGGGCCACAACGAACGGATACTACGCAGCAGTCAAGAAGACCGGTGCGATGTTCTCGGAGACGTCGAAGAGGCGCTTCAAAGTGTAGCGCGAGTTGGAGATAAAAACGTTTGGGTTGAAGTCCATGAGCGACGTCAAGATGCGGTCGGATCAAGCTTGCGACCATGGCTACGACTCGATTGCCGCTTAGGTTTGATTGAAATGAGAGCAGACACAAAAACGAAAGCGGCGAAGAGCTGCAACTTCATAACCAACCGAACGAAAGTGCAGTTGCCTCGCGAGGTATGTATTCGCTCGTTAGCGCGACTGACACGGACTTGGCGCACCCTCGCAGTTTTCCAAGAGCGCCAAGGTTGGCGCAAGCGCTCTTGTATAGTTGAGAAGCAGAACGAGGTGATCGCGACGACGATGATCATCATCCTGCTCTCGATCTTCGTCATGGGCGGCGGCACCGCCAGAAGCAGAGTCCACCTGCCATAAATAATGCTTAAGCAGTGGTCCCTGAGATGATTAACACCTCGTTGGTTTTATACAGTGCTGGATAGTGCTACAGTGCACGCCAAAACCTTAAGGACGTCTCTTTTTCACGAAAATGCAGATTTTCCCCTCCATTTTTTACTCTCTGGCGCTGAAATCGTCAGATATGATAGAAAACATGTGGGACGTTCTCATGGCGAAAGCACGACTTCATTTGACCACTTGGTGACCACGTCTTAGAAAACATAAATTTAAAGAGTGTGTCATAAACATAAGGACAGGTGAAAACAGAGCACATGGGGGGAGGGGTTCAAAGCTTGATTACAGCACCAAAAGGCTCGGTTGGGGACTCAATGACTGTGTCAACTCAATCACATTGTTGTTTTCTCATCGAGGGCGCTACAACAATGGCGAAAGCCTCAGGGTTGTCGAAGCTCCAGCAAGGCAAGATTTTG
>JAADVN010000473.1:0-17978 GCA_023335535.1 Globisporangium spinosum | reverse complement strand
CCTTTGTGACATCATCCGACGACGTCACACGTGCATGCGGGGACTTACTGTACCGTAATCCCTTTGCCCTTTGCCTCCGTAATGCACGTTGAAGGCGGTGCGCACCACACTAGATCTGGGAACAGATCCACCTTCATGTAATGGCTAGTTTAACCCATTACATGGCTCTGGCACGCTTTGTGTTTCCCGGCTGAAGGTTGCTCAGACCCATTGGGTGTCGGATGTTGATCAAATATGCAAGTGATATGTTTTGTACTCGGTGTTTGAATGAGCATACACATATCTGGCGAACGCGTCCGACCTTGCGCGTCGGAATCACTGGACATCACTACTTACCTAGCCCTAGGCACTATGATTGGCTAAAATTGTTATAATTTCATTTTCTGATCGGAAAAAACCCCAGCACTGATATGTGATTGGTTACAAATGCCCATACAAAGACTTATGAGGTCGGATAAATGATGATATTCATCCATGTCAGGAAAATGAACGCCAAGCCAGCCGCACTCGTCCACATTTCTTATTGCACCAACTCACCAAAATGGCATCATCAGGAGCAAAAAAGAAAAGTCGACTACCGCCAGTGATCCCCACTCGCAATCGCAAAATGCTGTGATTACTCGCACCTTCATCAAATCGGCGTACAGTGACTCACGGAAAAAGCTCTGTTAATCAAAAAATGGCAAGAGACACTCGCACTTGCGCTTTTGCGCAAGTGCGAGTGTCTCTTGCCATTTTTGCCATTTTAACATTCTGGATACGGAATTATATTGAACATGTCAAACAGGAATCAAGCAGCTGTTGGTCCATTTCTCTGCGCATACATTTTTTTTCGCACAAGTTTGAATCTTCAAGTCCGCTAAGACTGAGCTTGTTTTTGTGTTGGAGAGAGAGAAATCAAGTATCATTATGCATGCGGAGGAGTAGAACTGCCTCGTTCACTTTTGATCGGGTTAGGTAAGATAAACCATCTATTGCGCTTGAAAGGGGGTGGACATTACAACCAGAGCGAATCGTGCGGACACTGACCCCAAGCGGCCAGCATCTCAAAATGGTTAGAAGCTGTGTTGCAGGGTTCCGCAGTAAGCTATCTCGGATATAGTGTCAAAGTGCATACTATATTAGCGTCACAGAATAGTGAGGTATCCCTTTGAAGAGGGAAGGGACTGTGGCTGGTTTCTTTTTAGTCTTGCGCGGCTCTGATTGGCGGATCAGGCGCCATGCGTGCCTCTTTCTCTCTTGAGCTCCTCTCGAATCACACATTTGTGGGAATGCCCAAAGAGCCACAATAACTTTCTTGAGTCGGCGGTTTCCCATTTTCCTTTGACAGAGGATACGACCACCAGCTGTAGGTATTTCAGTGGGATAACTGTGTCACAGGTTGTGGTAGTGATTCTGACTGTGTCACTCATCACAGCAGGCAGTGCTCAAATCAAAGCACCCAAAGTCAAGACACAACCCACTCATTTAAGTACGTGTAAGATTGTGATGTCATCCATTTCTTCTGTATCGCTTTTTTTTTTGGCGTTTTCTTGCGCCAAGGGGCTGGGGTTAATCGATTTCGTTCCCTTTCTCTTCCCCGTTTTCCCCGTCCACCGTCCACTATTCGGGCTCTGATTGATGATGACATCTCACAATTTTTCATTGAGGCTCACAGTCAACTGCTGCTGCTGTTTGGAGCTGCTCACAGTCGAAAAAGTCGCCAACCCCTCAAGCGCTCAAGGTACACAGAGAGAGAAAGCGACGCGCATGTGAAGACAAGACGACTCGCTGCATTACACAAGCGAGCACCAGACAACGAGATCTGACTGGATACATATACACAAGACACATATACAGACATGGCGACTACCAAGCCACCATCCAGCGCAAGCGGCCGCCTACCACACTCGACGTCGCTGGCGTCGACGTCCTCCTCGACCTCGTTCCACGTGCAGACGCGCGCGCTGCGACCCGTGGCAGCGTCGATCATCTCATACGGCCGCTCGTCCAAGATCCAGGACCGCCACATCAGCAAGACCACGACGTTGTACGTGATCCGCGTCGCGCGCTCCGGCAAAGACTGGTACGTCGCGCGCCGCTACAAGGAGTTCCGCGCATTGCACGACGCGCTCCAGACCCAGTTTGCGCAGGAGAAGCGCGGTCCCTGCTCGGCATGCGAAGAGCTCTCGACATTTTACAGCGGGCTCAAATTCCCGCAGCGCTTCCGACTGCGCTCGGCGCTGTTCTCGAAGGACATTGAGCCGACGCGGATGGAGGAGCTGAACCAGTATTTGAGCTTTCTGATGGAGACGACCCAGGGACTGCTGGACGAAGACGATGACGAGTATGATGGTGATGCCGAGGCCACAAAGTGCGCGACGATGACCATGATCCGAGACTTTCTGATGGTGGACGAGAACGAAGACCTGCACAAGCAAACTGAACCCACAACACAAGAAGAGGAAGAAGAAGACACACGAACGCGACGCCGACCGAGACTCAACTCGAAGGGCTCCACGGTCTCCAGCTTCCGCGTACACGAGCTGGACGTGCTCTACAAGGAGAAGGATTCGGGATGTGCCACGTGTGTTGACGCGCTGGCGCCTGCAAATGCCACTGACTACGACTGCGACCCTACATTCGCCGACGTGTTTGAGGATTTTCCGTCGCCGCCTTTGGACACCATCATCCAGCACCAGCGAAGCGACGACGACCAGCCACTCCGAGCGGGTCTGCACCCGCTGCGACGCTCTGAGAGCCTCAGCTACTCTCGAAGGTAGAGAGAAAGCCAAAGAAAGCCACGAGCGTGCTAATATCAACATGCACAGCCTACCATAGTGGGTGGACAAAAAGGAATTTGTAGTTCAACCCAAGTTAAAATGATGATTCATAGATATGACGAGGCAAGTATCGCTCAACTAAAAGAAGACAAGTAGATGCGCATTTCTCAATTTTGTTCATTTTTTCGCATTTTATGGTCGTTGACATGAAGTTGATACATTTCTCTCGCTCTTCTTTATCTCTTGCTCTCTACAATCCCACAAACACATTTACGCCTTGGTTGCGATCACTTTGGCCTTGTCGGCGTTCTTGCGCAGCGCGTAGAGCACGCGCATGGTGTACTTGGTAATCTGCTCCTTGGTCATCACGAGCAGCGCGCTCTTGAGCACCGTGTTGAACAGCTGCGCGGAGCAGCCCTTGAAGTAGCCGCTCGGCCCTTCCAGCTCACCGATGCGCTTCAGCACTTGCAGCATCGAGTTGCCCATGTCTGCGTGGTGGTGATGGTGCGGGTGCACGCCAAGCGATTTGCTCTCGATCTGCTTCTTCTGCGCCTGCATGAGCACCTTCGCGCGGATGACCGGGTACGTCACGAGCGTGGCAATCGCCTTCGCAATCGCCGCGATCACGAACGCCTCGAACGCGGTCAGCGACGCCAAACGCGAGGCGCCCGTCGCGAGCATCTTGGTCGTCTGCACGCGCAGCTTGAGCTTATCGAAGATCGTGAAATTGATCGACGGGTTTGTCACCAGTACGAGCGACGGGATGAAGCCCTTCCAGAACGACAGCATGCCGTCCTCGGCGTAGATCTCGCGCGCGAGCTCCCACATGCCCTTGTGGTGGGCTGCTGACGCCGGCTTCTTCTCCGACGCCTCGATCGACTCGCTCTCGCCTTCTTCGTCTTCGCTGTCGCTCGGCAGAATCTGCGCGCGCGTGTTGATCATCTCAAGCGGAAGCGTCATGGTCATGTTGAGCGCACCGGCGAGCGAGCCGATTGCGAGACTCATGCCCGTGCCGATGGTCTTGCCCGTATGGCGCTCCGCAGCCTGCTTGAGGAACGAGAACCAGTAGAAGTACGCGAAGTTGGACAGATACGTGTGCACCATCTTGGAGCTGAGCCCCGCGAAGAGCCCCTCGACGCCCTCGGAGCGGTAGATGAGCCAGCACGTGAGCCACATGTTGCGCGCTTTCTTCTTCTGCGTGACGAGCGCCTCTTGGGCTTTCGTGTCCGACGCTGGTCCGGCGACGGGGGTGTCATCGACCGCCACTTGCTGACGGGTCTTGACGACGTCGAGAGGATACAGTAGCACGGCGGCGAAGAGCGCGCCCATCGCGCCAGCCTGCATATTATATGATTCATTTCACATACATACAGCATCACATAAAATAATATATCGTAAGTTTGTCTGTCACGTCGTCATTGTTAAACGAAGCAAACGGGCAAATGGAAAGAAAGAAAGAACGAGAGGTGTACCGATGCATCGACGAAGGCTTTGAACGCCTGAGCGGACTTCTTCTGTGCGTCGGTCATTGTGTGGTGATGGTGGTGGTGGGGGCGTCGGCCGGTGGAACGAGTGATAAATACAAGCGGGGAGGCGGGCGCGTCGCTGTCCTTCTTCTCTAAGCGCAGTTTCTGGTTGTGGCTCTGGAGCTGTTGCTTCACCAGCCTCAAATGGATTATGATACGCAAACAGAAACAGAGTGGAGTCAAACAACATCAGAGGAAAGGAGGAGGAGGGGTCGCTCAAAATAGTGTGAGCCACCTATTTTTTTGGGTACATACTGAAGTAAAGAGACTGATGCTGTGCAGCATGCCTATTTTTAGGATCAAAACTGAAGTTGGAGCGATTGTAGTGTGTACCACCTAGGTTTAGGGCCGAAGCTGAAGTGTGCGACGTGTGTGGGACAGAAGAGTGTGTGTGTGTGGTGATGATGGCTTCAACGCTGATTGATGATACAGGTCAACAGCCAAAGCTCGGTACGTTTGGTTGACAGAGTGAGAGCTCCACGTATCGCAGCAGCCTTTAAAACGTTCAGACTAGACTGAAGGGTGCACAGCGGTCTTCGATTTGCTAGTGACTAGTGTCACTTGCCTGCATCGTCTTCCACGAGTGATCGCCGTCCAATCACTTCGAAGACTGGACTGATGCTTCGCTTTGTTCGCACCATGTTCGCCATGCAAAATGCAAAAGTGCAAAAGCAATTCCATCGCTTGTGCGTGCTTTATCAACACTAAAGGTTTTTTTCCCATTTAACTATCTATGTCCTTGTTGTATACAGATCGCCTTCCCTTTGTTTTATCAAAGCTCAAGGCGCTTGAGTGGACAGCGAGGGCAGAACCAGTTTCCGGACGGGATTGACGCGAGCGGCGGCGTGAGACAGTAGATATGGTAGGCGGCGTCGCAGCTATCGCACAGGAGCATGCTGTCCGAGCCATCCATTTTCCGACACACGCGGCACTGATCCTCTCCTGCCAGCTGGGCGACTGGCGTCGATGGTCCCACGCCAGAGATCCATTCTTCAAAGAGGCGATTGAAAATTGCTGCGGTAGGCAAAAGAGAGGCAGAGAGGTGAGAGAGTGAGTGTCCATAACAGAACAGAAGGATATGAAAGCAACACTTACAGCGAAGACGGTTCGCGCACTTGGAGATCTCAGCGTCGAGACGGTTGAATGCGAAACAGTTTTCCCACACAAGGTTCAGATCACGCACAGCCTGCTCCCAGCGCTGGTCGTAGAAGCCTCTGCTTATGCGCGCCTTGATCGTCCCCAAGTCCATCGGGATCTTGATGATGTCTGCGTATCCAGGCACATACTTGGGGTCCACAGGCTCAGCAAACGGCAGCGCCAGCTCACTCTTGAGAAGCGTCGTCAGAATCAGCTCCATTCGGCTCCGAAGCGTGCTGTCCGAGCCTCCAGAATGGAATTGGTGCTGTGCATTCTTCATTTGGAAACAACGGAGCTCCACATACTGCGGTGGCTGTGGGGGACCTGCCACATTCTTTCTCTTGCGCATCGGACGCTCTGTCGCGCTGGGGCTAGATGGAGCTGGTGCGCTGGTGGTATACTTCCTCTTGGGCGTGTTCTGGCGACCTTGGCCTGGGCCACTGCTGTTGCCTTGAGCAGAGAATCCAGAAGTGGCAACCGTGAGGCGTGACGACTGCGGCTGCTGCAGTTGGTGAGCATACAGCTTGATCCATTGCTCCAGCTGTGGCTCAGTCAGCGACGTGATCGCAATCAGTTCTGCTTTTGCCTATTCATATAGAGAAAAGAGAGATGATTTGTCAGTTTGTGGATAATAGTAACACGGAAACAAAACAGATATCTGCATGGCACTCACCTTGCGAACCAAGTACGGGCTCATCGTCTTGTCCCGTTGACCGATACACACACGATGGATAGTTCGGTTCACCACTTCAAGCGTCGCAGGCGAGAAGCGAACCACAAACGGTAACTGAGACGGGTGCGTCGGCGCGAAGCTATCCTCAGGCTCCATCATCATCGCTGATGCCTTCGTTGGGGAAGTAGTCTGGCTTGCGGGCATGGGAGCCTTGGTCTTTCGCTTGTTCGATCGCTTTATGCGAACGTAGGTGATGGCATCGTCCAGCGCAAACAACCTCATCGCCGCAGATGCAATCGTAGCAGTCACAAGTGCACTCCTCGCTGTTTGGAGCGGCGAGGCTTTCCAGCACGAGTCGAGCCACTCTGCCTCAATGTTGGACTCAAGAAACACGATCGCTTCCAACAATGAGTGCGCGGTGTCACAGCCATAGACCATCTCAGCCCACGCGGCACGAATCGGACGAGTCCATCGACCGGCTCGGAATGCTTCGCGAGGCACTGCTGCCTCCATGGTGAGCAGCTGAACCTTCAGGTAGATGACCGATCGAGGAATGCCAGACTTGGCACGGCAGATCGTTCCCTGAAACGGTTCCAGCAGCTCTGTTGCCAACTCACCAACCTCACCATCTGTCGGCTCCAGCGCTGCGCCATCTGGATTGGCTGCGTTCTTCGCAAAGTCGGGATTGTACATGTCCGCGATGTTGGAGGTGATCTTCTTTGGCACACGCGTAGATCTCCTTCCCTGTACTGCTTCAGCCGACTCGTCATCGGCAATCTGACGATTCTGCTGACGACTAGCAGCTGGAGCAGCAGCACCACTAACAGTAGTAGCAGTAGCAACGGCAGGAGAGGCGACAGCTTGACTCGAGCTACTGGAGACACCCTCCTCCAACCTTCCCTGCGCAACAGGAATCGGAGCGTTATGAAGCGCACTTGCAATAACATTCAGACGCGTGATGTCTTCTTGTCGTCTATCTCGTTGAGACTCCTGCGCAGCACTATCATCTCCCTCCGTGTCCGATTGAGCGGGGGTTGTCATCTGAGACACGGATGGAGACACAGCCTCGGTTTCCGCATCAGAGATCCCTGTGCTCATCATCTCGTCACTCACGTTTGCACCACTGCGATCCGGCTCCGATGCATCGACAATAAAATTGAATCCACTTCGATACGGCGTACCATTCGCGTCATAGTACGAAATCTGTCCGTCGTCCTGCACGATGTTGGGGTCGTTTGGTGCGACAAAACCGCCGTAGTCCGACGGACCGTTGCCAATAAACGAGGTGCCACCATTTAAGCGCGGCGGCATCGATGGCAAGGCAGAAGCTCGCTGATCCTGATAGCCTGGTGGTAAACCAAACTGCTGGGGATTCATTGAGCCCATTGGAAGACCAGAGCCCATTCCAATATCTCCCGTGTTCGAGTATCCCGACATCGACGGCAGGTTTCGCTCTTGTCCATAGTTTCTCATCGGTGCAGGAGAAGGATCTTGCCACTGGTTCAGCGGCTGAAGAGAACCAACGTCAGGCTCATCGTAGAGCTCTGGCAACGTGTCGAAATTAGACGCCACAGATGAATACGGTGCTGGCATGTTTCCTATGTATGGACTGACCACTGCAGACGAACTCGGGTTGCCGTACGACGATGCAGGAATTGGTCCTGCGCTTCCTGACGACTGGTTTTGAGCAGGCTCAAACGGGAACGGGGTCAAGTTATCAGTCATGCTGGGATACGGCGGAAGTGGAGGTGGCGCTCGGTACATGTTGCTCGCACTGGCTCGTTGAGCATTCATTCCATCCATGTTGCTCGATCCACCTGCAAAGTAGCCATCGTTGCTCGATACAGCCTGAGGTGCGTACGAAGTCGCTGGTGGCAGCTGCGGCATACTCATCGGAGAGCTGAATTGAGCTCCTTGCTCTCCTGGTCCAGCGTTAGGATTTACCAGACCGTAGTCGAAGACAGACGTCGCATTTTGAACTTGTCTGCGTAGACTCACCCCATTCTCGCTTTGTGCCAACCCAATTGGCTCGATCGGAGACACATACCGCCGGAATGTGACTTGCAGCGGCCGTCTTCCAGTCGCGACTGTCGCTTTGAATCCCTCCATGCCGATTGATTCGAGATACATCCCGTTTACCGAAAAGACTTCGTCCCCGATGAAAACTTTCCCGCTTGCTTGTGCCTGACCCATCATACCATTGTCACCGGAGAACTCGGTCACGATGATTGTCCCACGATTCGAGTAGTTGATCACGATCCCCAACGGACCTTGACCGAAGGTAACGTGAATGTACATATCTTTGGCGTTGTCTGGAGTATTCTGTGTGAAGGAATTGCTTGGGGCTTGTGCTCGCGCAGTCTCTTGACGTGCTTGAGCTGACACGCCGTACAGAGAATTCACAGACGACACTGGAGGATGGGTGGGCGACCTGAGGCTGGGAGCTGAACTGGCAGTCGATTGCGAGTCCATTTTCCGCGCGAAAGCTTCCCGAATGTTGTCCAAAAGCCGGATCTGCTGGAGGAAAGACGCTGGGAGATTTTCTACTCCTCGGCTCATAGAGGAGAAGATCGGGCGACACTTGGTCGTGTCCTCGAAGTTCCCGTCCAAAAGATACTGCGTGCTCCGGAAAAACTGGAGCGCAAAGTTTGCAACGTGGTGGAGTCCATCCGACAAATCGCTCGGTCTGGCAGAGTGCTCACACTGCTTTGCGACCGTGGCAAACCCGTTCAACGCGCGTGCACGCAACATCGTCGAAGGATCCATGCAACTAAGAATCGCAGTCGCAAACGCGTCAGCGATCTGCTTCACGAAAGCAGAATCAGCAGTCGTCTTTTGGCTGCTTGTGAGCGACTGGGTGGCCATCGCACAAATCAGCCCGACTACAAATGCGTGATGCAAGCAAACAAACGTCTTGGGATCTGGGTGGACGCCATTCGGATCCACGAGAACGCGCGAGACGGCTTTCTTCACTTCTTCGAAGCTTGACAAGCAAGTAAACGCCAATCCGCTGCTTGTTTGCACAGTTGGGGATACTGCAAACTGATTCCAAGCAGCAAGCATGGCTCTGCCTTGGTCCACCAGTGGCTGAAGCAACCTCTTGAACGACACGGTACTTGGTTCTGCCGAACTCATTGGATGATATGGTCGTGCCGCGCCGGATGCAGATTGAACAGGAATCTTCTTTTGCTGATTGGTTTCTCCGCTGTACTTCGATCGCTTCGATTGTTCACTTACATCCTGAGACAATGGCGCATCCCTGCCGACCAAAGCAGCGTGCTTCCGCTTCATTTGATCTTGAGCATTGGGGGACAGCTGATGAACGGACGCTTGATGGTGAGCTGCAACAGGAGGGACAAACTCTGATCGAAGACCACGTCGGAGCACATGATAAACCGACTGGGACAGCGGAACCAGTTTCGGTTTCCCTGTCGAGTCCAACATCCCACCACTGTACTCGTATTTGCGAGCAAATGGCCGCTTCATGATTGGTTCAGCTTTCACAACTGGAACAGGGAGGGTCGGGAAGAGCACATTGAGAGGACCTCGCGCTTCCGCGCCAGTAGCAACATGGTATCCTCTTGCTACTATCGACGACTCGGCATGTTGAAGAGCGGCCTCTGCTTGCTGGTGCGCACTGAACTCCCCAACACAGAACTTCCGTCCACGGTAGCTGATGGAGGCTTCAAACTTTTCGATATCGAACTCGGACATTGAAACCGACACTTCCTTCTTCAACGCGAACGGACCGCTGATCAAGAACGGTAGCTCGGAGTATTCACAGCAGATTTGCTGCGAATCAACACCTGAAGAAAGAACCCCTTTCTGCGCGCTACTGGTAGCATTCTTGCCATGTAGAAGGTGGTGGAAGCTTGCATGGATTCGCTTTGCGATGACACTGTCTCGGCGATCTTGGTCCAAGTAACTCAAAACGCGCATGAGGCTACTGCTGGTACCGCAGACAAACCATTGCTTCTCCTGCGACTGCAAGTACACCCGCTGACGATCACTGTAGAAGCGATAGAATGTGTATCCACTACGACAGCGACCAAGCGGTAGTGTCCTGGGCACAACGGTCCAATTCAGAAAGTGCTCAAACTTCCTTGCTTCATCGATCTTGGGTAGTAAAGACTCGCATTCGGACCAAGCAAGGTTCGCAGTGTGTGCGCATGCTTTGTGGGCTCTCACCAAGGTTTTCTTCTCGACATGAGGGACGAGGTGGAAGTACAGAGGCGTTGCAGATACAAGCTCGGCGCATAAGCTTTGAAGCGAAGACCATGTCAGTCCCGCAGTACTGATCCCGTTGACGCCCACGATGCAATCTCCAACCACGACACTTGGAGTTGGCAAGCTACGTTCATACTCGTCGTTTGTCTTCATGGGTTCACACGCAACATCTCCGTTTGTCGAAACGACACAGATGGATCCGAGAAACTCCGCTACCAAGAATGGAAGCGGAATTCCATTTATCCGGAAAGTTTTCACGCTTGAAGCAGACGGGAGACGGAGACTTTCACGGAGGAAATCCGGATTGTGTACTGAACCCTCAAGTACGGGCTCCATGATTGCCCTTGGTTGGCCGGCGTTCGGTGGCGCTTCGTCAACTTGGATTTCTCTGGAGAATGTTATCACCAAAGGGCGAGGAAGGCTGAGCAGATACGAAGTGAACTGGGAAAGGTCACGCAGCGGGCCGTGAACCTGACCATTGACACTCTCCACCAGGTCTCCACAGCGAATTTGACGGCTCAGTGATGCTTGGCCCAGCACTCCATTAGGGTGATCATTCAGCGATTTCACAACCACGCCACATGTTTCGAGCGATAAAGCCAAACCAAGTGGACCTTCGTAGAACTTGACATCGTAGATGTGTTTGCGCTTCAGGGCTGGGGTCTTTGGCTCAGTCGGTCGTGATGGGATCAAACCCTTTCTCAATGCACTCCGCTTGGATCGTTGCGTCGAAACATCGAATGCCAATCGGTTCCAGCTGTCCAAAGCCTGCTTCATCTTCCCGCATGGCGCGCGCATTGCCACAATGTATTTTGTATCCAACTCGTGCTCCAGCTGTAACATCTGCTCGACTTCCGTGGGCTCTTTTCCGTGGGCAGATACGTCATCCACCAACAGGATAACATCCCCTGGCAAGATTTGCTGGCAGAGCTCACCATAGCCGATTGGGACTTCCGATGATTTCTGGAATGACTGGACGAACACGAATGACTGCGCGGCTAATAACTGCAAACCCAGAGGGATCGAGTGGTACTTCACAATCGAGATGGACGCTTTCAACACGTCACACGGTAGAGAAGTCGCGTAGACAAAGATCGGCTGCTCTGCTCGGCGAATCATCCCCAGGATTTCAGCACTTTTCATACCATGCACGACTCGATCATTGATAGCATAAATGGTGCCACGTACACCTCCCGCTGGCGACAACTCCTCACTCTCAACGTCGTGATGATCGGTAAATTGCACTCCTTCTGGAGTGTCCACCAGTTGTACTCCCACACACTCTTGAGGGGTAAACCGTCTGACCGAGAATACTTGGTCAAGCGCCCCATCAGCAAGTAGCTCAGGGACTTCAAGATGGTCGAGAGGCGTGACTTGGAAAGTCATCGGGCAACGTTTACAGCGTAGTAGTGCACCGTTCAAAATGCCATCTTCTAGTCCACAGAATTCGCAAACAGCTGGCTCGAACGACGAGGAATCAGTGATGGCATTCATTTTTTCTTCTCCCATGCGCTGCGACGAAAACAGGAAGCGGTCACCAAAGCTCTCGAGCAATAACTCTTCATCAGTTTCACTATCGGAGCCGTCGGATGTTTCATCGTCAACGTTCTCGGATATCTGCAAAAGCAGACGTTCTTCATCGGTCTCGACTCGCTCCACACCATGCTGCTTGTGAAGGCGCTTGATCGCGCTTTCAGGAAGTGGGGGAACGGGTCTGCCTTCGAGCTCCGCATGCGCTTTATCCTTCAGGTAATCCAACAAGTCGTCTGTCAGGTCGTGCTCCACTCCGTCAATGAAAAACTTGCTTGTCGGATCAATCGCGTGGGTGGGCTGTGATGGCTCAAATAAATCCCACTCTCGGTTCAAATCCGCCAACGCGTCTCCAAACTCACGCCGCGCATCGATTGCTTTCTCTTCGACAGTCTGGTAAACCGACTGCACCGCGTTCGTTCCCTGCAGAAGCTCGCACAGCACGCGTAAAACGCCCACACGGTCTCCGATCGCCAAATCCGAATAATTCTCTCTCGACAGCACGTCAATGACGGAAATGACTCGCTTCTCGAAGTCCGAGTATTCGATTTCAGCTTCCAAGTTGCCTCCTCCCTTTCCGTTTCCATTCAACCCGTCCCCAGTTTTCTTTTTAAACTGTTCTGGCGAAAAGTTTGGGTCGCTGACGCACACCGGGCAAAACCATTCGCCGGTTGGAACCTTAGACAGAGGGGTTGACAAGCAAAATGTGTGGTATGCGGCGTCACATCGATCACACAGCAGCAGGCGGTCTTTCACGTGATTCGTCTGGCAGTTACGACAGTGGTCTTCTTCACTCGAGACCAAATGACGGCTCACATTCGTGTACACCCAGTCATTCATGAGTCGCTCGAAAATCACAGACAGCTTTCTCGCAAGACCTGAAATCTCCGCCTTGACCGAGTTGTACGTGTAGCAGTTTTTCCAAACCAGCGCGACATCTTCCACGAACGACTCCACATCATCGTCATTCTCGTAGTCTTCGTCTTCGATCTTCTCTGCGATGGTACCCAGGTCCATCGGTTCCGTGATTATTCCACTGTAGTAATCCGGGTACAAATCCCCATCAACAGGTTGGTTGAACGGACTGGCGATTTCTTTGGCTCGAAGAAGCTTGAGAACATGGGCACACCGTTTCAGCTTGGATGAGTTCATCGTCGTTGGGATGTGCTTCATTGGAGGCTTCGCTGGTGGCATGGTAGACGAGAGCAGTAGTCCGTGGGGAGCGGGGAGACCGTTCAAGACTGAACTGAACGCATTCAGCGTCATGCCCTTCACACTGACTCCATTGACACTAACGAGAATGTCTCCAGCCTTGATACTTGCAGCGTTATCACCGCCAGTTTCTTCAGCATCCTGAGCAGATGGCGCCGACGTCGTTTCAGCTCCGTACTCGGTCGAGTCGTCTCCGTTCGAAATAACTCGCTTCACAGCGAGGTACGGCTCTCTTTCTTCTAGTTCGAGCTTCGCTGAGATCCCGTTCAGCAACACCACACCGTAGAATTTGCTCGATGACGTGCTGTTCGTTCCTTCCAACTGCCGAGGGACGATTTCGCGCGTGGTTGTTTGTGATGTATCACTACTAGCATCAGCTGTCCCCCCACTCTCTTGATACTGTAGTCCGTTTAGCAAATCGACACCTCTTTTTTGAAGCCTGTGTCGCAGTGGGATAATGACAGACTCATCTCGATACGATTTCGAGCCCTTGAGCGACTTGATCACTTGATCATCTACACTCGGGTGTTTCAGTTCAATTGCCAGCATGCACACTTGACGCGCTAATTCTGGCCAACTGAATGCATTCAGCGGCCGAGTGCGATAGAACTCATCGAGGCGTGTTCCTGTCTGCAAGATCGGGAAGTACTCAGACACCAGCGCTCGCACAACTTCGGCATGGAAACCTGCGTACACCCGACCCAGAGAGTCTTCTTCGAACTTGCCGTCGCCGACAGGACTTGATCCGTCGGTCAGCGTGATGATCTTGACAAATACCTCGAGCGATGGGATGGCTGTCAACCGTAGGCAGTCTGCAAATGTCGAGATGAAGTCCCATGCGAAGAGCAAGTCCCCCTGGTGCTCACTAGGAACTTGGCTCAGCTCCGCAGCAGGGCTGATCAGTTCTATCAGCTTGCTTTCTGAAGGATCCATCGCCACCACTTGCTTGGCGTCATCTCCAACTGCAGAGCTCGCGTGTGTGGATCCGAGCGTAGACGAATACTTGGATTCGGCCAGATATTCTGCTTTCACAGACACCCAAATGTCCTTCTCGACGCCAAACTTCTTCTCCATCAAGCGCATTTTTCGACGACGGTCTTTTTCTTCGTCCACAAACTTCAACAAAGCGAGCTGTTGCTTGCGAACCGATGATGTGTGAGATCTTGAGCCTGGAGACGAGCTTACTGAGTTTTTCTTCCTCTGGAAGTTGTCTGGCGATTGAAGATCACGATGAAAGCCACCTCCCTCGCGAACACCATCAGCACTTGACCGTGCTTCGGTTGAGGTAGTCACAACTCCGTTCTCGAGTATAGACTTCTGCTCTTCTCTCATTTTTCGCCGCTCCCTGAGCTCTTCGATTCGCCGCTTCATAGAGTTTTCTTTTTCTTCAGCTTTCTTTCGTTTTTCCTCTTCTTTCATCGCCCGCTTCATTTCCTTCTCTTCTTCGCGCATTCGTCGCTCCTCCTCCTTTGCAAGCCGTAGCGCTTCTTTTCGGGCTTCTTTTTGTCGCATGGCTTCCAATCTTGCCTCCACGATAGCATTCTTGCGATCTTCCTTCTCTCGCCGCTGAGCTTCCTTTTCATCTTCTTGGGCTTTCATCTCGATTTCTAGCAGCTTACGAGCAGCCTCTCGGACACTCCGTTTTTCAGCCTCCCGCCTCTCCTTCTCTTCAAGCTGCTGAATTCGAAGATGCTCTTCTGCACTTCGGGAATACTCCAACAACACCAAGTCTTGGGACAGCATTCGCTCGACTTCTTCTTTGGAGTGTCCGTTTTTGGACGAAAGGTACTCCTTCATTTGCTTCGACAACTTCGTACGCAGTTTCGTGTGCATCTCAGCGTTCACAATGTGTCGCTCTTCCCAAAACTGGTAGTCGTTGCATTTCAACACCTGGCGAAGACCTTCCAACACGCGAGTGATGTTTCGGCGAAGGAGACCGAAACCGTCTTCTCCACTTTCGGCAGTCAAGAAGTCCAGCTGCTCTAATTCAGTCAGTGGGTTGACAACGGCGTCCGCGACAGCTGCTTCAAATTGCTCAGGCGACAGACTCTCGAAGTGCGCCAGCGCTTTCTTCCAGGCTTTGGTGGCGACGTAGGATCGAAACACAATATCTGTCGGAAATGGCATACAAACTGTCACTGCACTGAATTACACATCAAGTTGCGGAGAGAGACAACCAGAGCAGTACCTGCGTTGTTCTGGATTTCAACGACAAAAATCGGCGATTTCTTCTTGTCACCTTGAACGATTTCTGCGACATTGAACATAGCAAACAAATATGTGGTCAATTACACAAAAGAACAACATACTTCATATACATATCAACTTACTGCAATGCAAACGGAAGATTTTGGTAGACTGCTTGGGAACTTGGACATTGACAGCTGTTTCGTAGCCAATCTATGCAATGCACATAAGGGATAAGCGTTAGATTTCAAATCCGACGACACAAACACCCCCATCCTACCCATAGCCGACATACCGGAAACAGCTTCTTCGTGCTGTAGAATAGCGCTTCTGGAAACACTTCGCCCATTGATACCACTGAAATCGGACCATCTTTCAGCGGGAGCTCGTTCTCTGCCAGCATCCGTCGAAGAATCGCCAAGAAATAAATATCCTCGCGCGGAATACTCCCGCGGATCGAGAAGAAGTACGCGCGGAATGCTTCTCTCAGATCATGGTACTTCTTCTTGTCCGGATCAGCAATCTTCCCATCAGGACGTACGACCCAGCCCTCCAACTTGGCTACGTCAAGACCATTCTACATAACGAATAACAACAGCGTATATCAGCATCACTACATCGCAACACACAATCATGGAGGTTCAATACCACTCACCTCTTCCGCGAGTTTCTTCAATGAAGCAATCGATACCTCCATTTTGTCGATAGAGCTCTTGGGCTGCGCGTCCAGAGACTTTGCTTTCCGTTTTGCTTTCTGCTTTGCGTTCGGCAATGGAGATGCTGCCTTCTTCTTGCGCTGCGGATCAGACTTTGCACCTGATGAGCCCTTCGAGGAAGTAGCTGTCGCTTTAGCTGCAGAAGCTTTCACTGAAAGAGATGGTGACAAAATCTTGCGCAAGTTCGCTGCCGACTGAGAATCGCTTTGGACAATAACAGACGCAGGCTCAGCATCACCAACGCCTCTTTCATCTGCTCTCAGCACACTTGCGGCATTCGGAACGCTTTGACTTGTCACTTCAACCGATGTGACCGCCTTGCTAAATACAGTGGACGCTTCCTCTCTGGCTTTCGATTCACCTTGCTCAGTGTGTTGTACTTCGCCATCTTCGACTTCGCCATCTTTGACTTCGCCATCTTCGATTCCAGCTTCATTGCCAATCGCGACGCTCTCCTTCACAGTATCTGAATCACGTCTGCCGTAGCTATTTTCGATTTCACTCCGCTCTGTCTCGTCAACGCTTTGATGTCTCTCGTCGTAGTGACTGTCATCATCGTCTTCTTCGTCTTCGCTGCTGCTGTACGATCTAGTAGGCACGAGCAGCACAGGGAGCCGATTCTGGTCGCGTCGCTGGGCGGTGTCGCTATCGCTGCCACTATCCGCATTGCCACCACCGCCACCACCATCAATGTCAGCAAAATCAGTTGAGGTGGGGAGCGGCGCGCTCACGTGCTCTCGCTGCTGCTCACCCAGCGCGTCTCTCGCCACAGCAGAAGAGGCGGCCGCTGACGCTGGCACTGCCGTTGCCGCTGGCGGACGCGGAGGCTGCATCAACGCGTCGTCGTCCATCGTCCGTTGCTCAGCCCCGGCGTTCTCTTCTTCCCCCCTTTGCGTGCGTCGGTTGTCCTTTCCTGCGTTTCGAGCTGCTCTCTTTTCTTGCTGCCGCGTGCGTTTTGCGAGTCTCGCACAAAACGCGCGAAGTGGTTTCGACACATAACAGGTAGTTTTGTTTTTGGTTACAGTTAAGAGCGAAAACCTCGTAAGATTCACTATCGAGGAGCCCTATTTCAATCTGTGCCAAAATGCACGCTGTCGCCAAAGCACACAAACCTCTATACTACAGTGCGCGCCAAAATCTTAAGGAGGTCTCTTTTTCACGAAAATGTAGATTTTCCCCTCAATTTTTGCTCTCCGGCGCTGAAATCTTCAGATATAATAGAAAACATGTGGAACGTTCTCATGGCGAAAGCAAGATTTCATTTAACCACTTGGTGACCACGTCTTGGAAGATATAAATTTAAAGAGTGCGTCATAAACATAAGGACAGATGAAAACAGAGCACATGGAGGGGGGTTCAAAGCTTGATTACAGCGCCAAAAGGCTCGGTTGGGGACTCAATGACTGTGTCAACTCATTCACATTGTTGTTTTCGCATCGGCGGCACTACAACAATGGCGAAAGCCCCGGGGCTGTCGAAGCTCCAGCAAGGCAAGATTTTGGCGTACGCGACCGTGAAGATGACTGTTCGTGCTATCGCGAAAGCTGTCGGACGCTCCAAGAGCGTCGTGCATGCCTTTCTGAAGGACCCAGACGGCTATGGAACGAAGAAGATCCCAGGGAGACCTCGTCAACTGAAGACCCACGACCGCACCCGTCTGAGAAGGTACGCTGCCACAGGCGAGTACACAGCAAACGAGCTGTAGAAAGAGCTGTGTATTGATGGCAGCGTGCGCTGAGAGCTTCGGCACTGCGAACACCTAGCGTACGAGAAGGCAAACATGTAACTGGCACGTCAATGCTCGCGTTACGCGGCACGGCACACAGAGTGAGGAAGCGTGTATGAACACCTTCTCTCAAGGACTCGCGCGTTGTGTGTGTTGCCTGCGTATCGCAGTGCAACCTGACACACTGATTGGCTCCCCTGAGCACAATCTGAAGGACCTTAGACTTGAGTCTTCAAAGGCAAAAGTCAAACTGTTTATTTGTATGGGGAAGTACCTCCTATT